>NNCF01129295.1:59628-90346 GCA_002313205.1 Laupala kohalensis
GATATAGGATCAGTCTACGAGTTTGTAGCTGTACCAGTAGATAATATTAATCACTGGTGCTGAGGTGAATCCATACCGAATGTCCCTATTACTCAATATGTACAAGACATACCTCGCGCACGCGCTTCGACCATCTGTATATATAGTGAGGCAACATACATTTGTTCTGGAATTTCAGTTCCTAAAGTCTTGAACGTCGTAGGACTAGCTTACGAATATGTTCTTAACAATTCAAATATTCCCTTGTGAGTTAACTAACAGACTGGTTCATAAGAAACCACTTATATAAATGTGAGATAAAGGTCATTGGAGTTGACAATAAGTTCATAGCAATATCAGGAACCGTGCTGTATTTGTCTTTGTCAATTCAATATCAAGTGATTTATTGAGATTCTGTAGCTCATTTAATATTAGTATCATTTCCTTCTTCTCCTCTCCACTCTTCCGACTCCTCCAAAACTTAATACACCTAACCTGGCAAATGATCCGCTTTGTCAGGCTGGTGTATTTTTTAAGCAATAGTTGCCCCACAATTGTTTCACGAAATAATTCCGTTTATCTTCCGAATACAGTAACAGTAACAATGCAGTAATAATATTCATAATTTCTTTTACAACCTAAGGGCATAAATGTAATGTAAAATTTTTGTTAAATTGAAGGTGAAGGTAAAAAGTATTATTCCCCTGAGATATTTGTTTGCAAGAAACACAACGCGGCAAAATCAAGAAGAACGACTTAATAAGCCGATTTGTTTTCCATGTTAGTTGCTAAGCTGACAGAACAAACGTTGTGGGAAAGAACTAAGCCATACGTACCTTAACTAAAACCACGTGGATGACCAAGCTTTTCTTGGATCAAAATTACTTTTAGAAGTGTCACTTCTGTGCATTAATTATCCTAGACATGTTTGGCCAACCCCGTACTTAATATTGATCGGTAATTTTATGTTTTACTTCTGGGCCAAGAATATAATAATTCAATTCCAAGAATATAATAATAATGATTATTTTTACTTCGCTAGATAGCATTTTTACGCAATTTACAAATTTGGGGTTTAGGAGCAATATGAAAATTAATCGCTGTATGTGGACATAAAAATAAACTTAAGACACTGTTTGTTGTACGGTTAGACCTATCAGTTCTTTGCTCATGCTGAAACCTCATGGATATACACGTAATAGCAACCAGGTAAACACAGGTCAAATAGATGTAGCATAAATGTGGAAAGGAATGGAAGAATACGATACTCTTAATATTTTAATTTTGTGTTTGAACTAACAGAATGTAAATAACGGTTGAATATACAAACAATAAATTTGATATCACAAATACGAATAACAACAAGAAAAAGGAAACTGACAGTTTGCTGTTAACATAATAATGATAAGTACTGAGAAAAGTTGTTCTATGGAACCGGAATCGAGATTTTAAAGAATTAATCGATATCGAAAAATATGTGAATCGGCTCAATATAAGGTAAAATTGTATCTCCTTTTTTCTTGCTCGTCGTTTACCCACATTTATTTTCGTCTGTTTGAGAGTATTAAATGTGTCACATGAACCTCCTTGCCATTTTCATCTACTTTTTGTATTATATCCAGGATATTGTAATATTATGTTCATTGTCTCCCTTAATTCTGAGAACATTCTGAATTCTGATAATTTCAGTTTATTGGGGGGGGGGATCTAAATCATAATCTTCCGAAGATCGACTTCAGAAATAATTGTTGCGCAAAAAGTTTGACTGCCCAGTTAGGAGCAGAAAATGGACAATTATCCTATTTATTTTTGTGGTATATTATGTTACTGGAATTAATTTTAGAGGAAAAAAGGAAATGTCGACAATGCTCGAAATCAGTACAGCTCGTTTTTATTTATTTCAAATTTTAATATGGATGAAGATCACTCATCTTGTACAAAGCTTGGTAAAGAAGACGGATTTGTTTGTTAGCAAATTTTCAACACAATTTGGTTTCGACCCTGTGTTCGTCAACTGAAATACTTAAATGAAAACAAAGGTGGACATACTGTACGCGTAATGTAAGATGCATACTGATTAGTAAATGAAACTAGTGGTTTTTAAAAAGTGAACTTCAGAAATTTATTAAAAAATATCTGAGGATAAAACGAGTAATCATTTATTATTTTTAGCTGATAGCGTTACAGAAATTATAAAATTGTTTACTGTTTGTATAGTATCTCCTGCATCATCAGACCACAAAATTAATCCAATTCCAAGAACCTGTCCCTTAAAAAAAGTAAAACCAGTATACGGGAGTGATTTTATAGGTAGTATATCGTTGCATTATATAAAACTACAATATGAAGTGTATAAAAGATATATATACATTCAGGGATTTAAGCAAATGAGAAACTAACCAGAGGAGCTTGTATGTACACATAAATTGTTACATTATTCATAAAAAAAGATATTTAAATCTGCATTAATTATTGAAATAAATAGAAATTGTATTCAATGGTGACTGCGAGAATAGAGGAGACAATGCACGTAAAACCGAAAATTATTGCATAATTTATACACAGGGAAATAGTCATTTTGCCCGATGTTGTTTATAAAAAAAATTCTTTAACTTGGTTTACCTTATAAATTGATTCTAAAAACTTGCACAGGATTAATAGCTCAAGGTAGTATGAGCGACATGGCGACTGTTTTTAAATGTCCTGAATGATTTTTAATGAAAGAATAAACTGTTTTCTATCAACTCTTCTAATGAAATTTGGATCTTGCATTGATACATTGATAAAACATATCTAATACATTGTTAAAACCATCTTGAAGTTGCTTTCAAGTGAATTCCTATATAATATCTAATGGACACGATGACAAATTTGATATAGAAAAGAACCGTACAATATTTGTCTTGCCTTTCCGGACACGGAGTTATTCAACGAAAGCTACCGCGAAACGAGGAACTTCAAATACGTTTCAATTTAAACTGAATGATTAATGGTTCGCCATTTTTTAATGTGCATTAATTCGTGATTTACTGTTATAACGACCGAATAGATAACATCATAGAAAATTTCGTTAATGCTTGTGTTCGACTAGCGCCTGGCACGCTCATACTAACTTAAGAGTAGGGAAATCGTAATGACAAATTACATAAAATGTGTACGACTAGATTAGTGCCAAGGTAGAATTCAGTGTGAGGTACTAAGAATATGTCATCATCAACTTAGAAAATTAAAAGATATAAATTACAACATTCACTACCTCAAACATTAGGAAATTAACGCAAATTTTGTGGAAACGAAAATCAAGATGTAACCAAATTTACTCAGTATGAGGCAATAATCAATTACCTGACACTTGAGAGATGTATCAGCTTAAGCATTGATAGTGAGTTAATGCCTTTTTATGATGAGTTTGAAGACCATGTTCTTAGTGCAGATGTTAACGAAAATGCTTCTGTATTGTGCGCCCTTGTCGAAATAAAAGTTATTACTAGTTGTATTTTGACGCCAAAACATTTCTTTCTTTTTTGAAACCTGTAACCTTAAACCTTTAAAAAATACTTTTTTCCTTGTGCTTCTACGTATGTTCATGAAAAAACGTAATAAATTACATAAAAATTGTGTATCGTCCAAATAAAATCGTATTTTACTCATACTGTCCAGAAAAGTGCAATATGACCTTATTTGGATACAATATTTAAGTAATTTATTAAATTACAAAGTTTATCCTGAACATACGTATAGATATACTATTTACGTCCAAACTATTCTTTATAAGTAAGTATATTAGTACATTCATAAAGTTTGAAATGAAGAATGGCGTTATAGGAAATCAGCACTTAATGACTGAGCCCTCAATCATTTTTGAAGATTGCATCAGCTAACGACGTCATGTCAATTTCTTTTACTTTTCAAACACATGTAGACGTACATGTGTTTGAAATACATATATACTAAAACACCACATATACACTAAAATACCACATGCATTAGCAAATTCAAATGCTTGTTGTAAAGAAAGACAACACGCGCCATGATGTTTGCATCGTCGTCAAGACGAGCTACACAGACGCTCTACTTCCAAGGCCAGAATAACCGACGCCATCCGCAAGAGAGTCTCTACACGCATCACGTTGCTGATAAACATTGAGAGATTCCGTGATTCCACGAGCAGCGCATGAATCAAGCATGCGTTTTACGTTTATTAAGAAGACTCGAGAAAGATCAGATAGATGAACGTAACAGCTATGTTACGTCACCAACGCATCGTCGATGTTTAATAGAAGAGCATCTACCCCGAGGTTAGATTAGCGACATAGCAACCACCAAACATTCAGTTCTGATTTAGCTTTCGACCCGGACGGAGCTCCTCTCTCCGACTCGAGAAGTTCAATCAAACGACGCTAACGAACGCCGTTACGCTGTCCGACAGACTACGCATTAGTTCTTGCGAACGTCAAAAGGGGGCGCTACACGTACGAACGTCTATAGTTCACACTCACGCTTAGAGGTGGCGCTGTACGAGCAACTGCTACGTAGTTCACGCTAATGCCAAAAAGCGGCGCTCTACGTACTACTGATCTCTAGTTCTCACGGACGCCGAGAGGGGGCGCTTCACGGTTTGCTACCCGTGGTTCACACCGACGCCGTCAGGGAGCGCTCAAGTGGCAACGCTCAGCGAAGCAACAGCGTAGTGAAGATTCTCTCTTCAAGAAAGACAACGGACTATTGCAATTTGCGTGCCCCTGCTGTCATTGGGCATACTGTTACTATTTCTACTGACCTGTCATATTACAGAAATAAACCAGTCCTGTTTACTTTTGAAAATATCTATATATTTATTTTGGAAAGGGAGACGCTATTACGAAGCAAATTTCGGTATCGAGATTAGCGAAGTAATTTCCCGGACCAACACACACACTATTTGGCCACGTTCTCAATATTGCACCCAGAACAATTTGTTACAGATTATTAAAATATATTGAAACATTAGTAGCTTGTTATACGTAGTAAATGGAAATTATTGTAATCTTGAAAAAATTCGAAAGCGAGGTTTTGACGGAAATGTCCTTTTTGGTGGTCCCTGATTTCGAAAAAGTTGTTTTTGCCATAACGTCCATCCGTCTGTCTGTCTGTCCTTGCGTGGTGGTTCTGACCAAATGGATTAAATTTAATTAAAATTTCGTATTTAGGGTATAATTTACTTGATGGACGTGCGCTAAATTTAACTTTTTAGTTTTTCAAAAATGGATCCAACGATTTTGCTTAAAATTTTGAAAGCGATTTTCCTTGAACGCAAAGTATAATTAGGAAACTACATCTGTATTTAGCGTTATTTCGCTCGAAAATTTGGTATAGATGCAGTAAATTAATTTTTCTGCACTTACACATTAGTATATTGGTTTGAGAAGTTTAAATATTATTTCACGGTGCAAATGAACCAAGAAGAGGTAGAATGCACTTTTGGTAAACTGAAATGCAAGATATGATTCTGATAAAATACATACGATAGAAAACTCACTGTAGGTACGAAAATACATCAAATTCTGCCAAAAACGAAATTACATTTATGTAACACTTTTGTAACACACGATATAAATGAGACAGAGAAATCGTCAAATGTCTTGAAAAAATAATATTATAATAAATAATTTATTTATGATTTGAAATACAATATTTATCCTACCCCGCTAACCTCTTCAAAAACCATACGATGGAATTGGCAAATTGCAGACGATTTGTCATGGTAGTTAAAATATTTATTTAATAAAAGATTCGAATAGAGTTTTATATCGAGAACCATGACACTCTTTATAAAACTTATTATTACTCAATAGACTGAGAAATGTATGTGCAATGATCTTGCACTAATAATTGTTCAAATGCAAATTTCTCTTTCTTCCATAAAAGTGCGAACAGTTTTGTAAATTTCACTTTGTTTTTATCTCTCGCCTCTGTTTTCAACACATTTCTTCAAAGCTGTGTCAATATATTAGCAATAGAATTATCAGAACTTTGGCAGCTTATTACCCTTTTTTTTTCTTTTTCTTCTTTTTTTTGCCAGCACTGCTCTCACCTACTTTAAAACGCTGTCATAAACCAGAATGTTATTTATTTAGAGAATTAAATATTCTCCCTCTCCCTTGCATATACATTTTTGAAGTAGTAGTGTTTGTTAAGGTAGAACTATTAAAATACCACCCCTGCTTTAGAAGAAATAGTCTAGTTCACGAACACATCGCTCGTGATAAGGTAAATATTCATCGTCCTCGCTTGTCAACAGCTATTTGTCAAAGAGGCCCTTATCATTCAGGAATAATTTTGTATAATTCCCTTCCCAAAAATCTAAAAGATATAAAAATTCAATCTCTTTAAATCCGCGGTTAAAAGCTTTTTAATGTGTTATTTCTATAACGAGAAAGAATTTACAATTTTAATAAATGAAGTTAATAACAGTTTCAACTTCCTAATAAATATTGTTTTCCACGTGACTTCGGATGATGTAAGTGACGTTAATACCTCTTATACTTTATCACGCCACTGTTATTATAATCTACATAGTTCATTTTTAATGCATGTTGATTTGGCTCCCTTTGTTTATTAATACTTTGTTCCTAACTGTACGCAACCTTGGCACGGTTGTGTACATTATCTTTGTAACCCCATCCTGACCCGTGTTTTCTTCCGGATATCCTCCGGGTAGTGGCGGATTTTCCTTGCGTGGGAATGTCATTAATATTTATTAATCTCGAATTTTTACTGCACTAATATCTACAATTTATTTTGAATAATAAATGGCTAACAGTAGGTATTTATTAAATAATTTCTTTTGTAAATATTAAATCCGCTACTGCCCATGAGCTCTTGATCGGAATTGATGGGATGGTTCCTTGCTTGTCTCCGGAGAGTAACTTAGTTTATTGCACTCCACGTGGTCATACGCAGTTTGCAACTGCTTTTTTGACAATAAAGTTTATTTATTTAACCAGCAGTTAAGTAAAGACAATGTAAGGTACTCAAATACTATTTTAGATCATCACTTCATGAAAAGGAACTCGTCAATTTTTCCAGTAACTTGAAAATGATACCTAGAGAGCAGTAACGATTCGTTGACCAAAAAAAAAATGATTTGCTATCTTTTTTTCATTACATGCTCGTGAAATAAAAATACTATCCGAGATGTTCGTACCTTATTTTCCGCTCTGGCAAGTGTCCTCTTGGAATATCTTAGCTGCCATGCCATCTCATGGTCTTAGTTCCACGGCTGAGGAATGCTTCGCACTTCTCCAATACGCGAAGGACGAAATGCGGCGGGTATAATGTCGGCAATAAAAGCGATTGTAAGAATATGTAGACATATTTTTCTCCTCTGTCTCAATTCTAATTTCGTGAGCCGCTGGCGGCGGACCGTTATGAACGTCTCGAGGAAATATCGACTCCGAATGGCACATGCGGTGGAGCGGAAAAGCACCTTCGCTGGAGGAATCTCTCTCGAAGAGGAGAACCTCTAAGCAACATATGAGGTATTCCATGTAAAATGAGAACCCTACATTTTTCTAATTTCAATTACTTTTTCGTGTATATGATGATATTTTAACGAGAATACTGTACAGAAAATCATAGTGTTGTGTGTTTGTTCTCCCGTACCAACTGATCTTTTAAATTCAAATTTTAAGAGATTGGCAATAAATTATACTTTTAAAAATTTCCCAAAAATTGACAATTTCCTAAAATTCACAATTTTCCGATGATTGGTAATACCTTGAAGATTTTTCATTTGTACAGCAAATCCAGCAGAAAATCGTTCTTTCAATACATCTGACAGTTTCCAGAGCAGGGAAACTCTATAGTAAATATACTTCAAGAAGAACAATTCATTCAAAAGTTAATTTTCATTGAAATTTTAGCGCTTCTAAGCGCATGAGACTTCCGTAGAACATAGTTCTGTATAACAGCAACATCAAGACAGCGAGGGTCTACTGGATCTAATAAGTTGTAGGGAGTGAAGCGTGAAAGCGGAAGAACGAATGATACAAGACACCACGATATTGGCTTCCCAGAACAATAACACATCGCCTCTTTCGCAGCATCGAATGAAAATCTTCACGTGGCTTTCATGACATTATATGTTTAAAGATGACTAAAAAGAAAACTAAGAAATTTTGTTTTTATAGCTTCTTATTCATTACTGATTCGCTATTCGAATGGAATCATTTGCAAACAAGGTATTAAAAATTTCGAGTAATTTTGTTCAAAGGGAAAAAAATAACACACAAAAATACTAGTAACAGCGCCAAGTAAACCCAGTACAGGAAAATGGCACGTAGTCCTCCAAGAAGACCCCATGAAAATAACGAGGTAATTTGTAAAACTTTTAAGAGAAGAAATTTGAACTGAAAATTATTCTTTAAAAACCATTCTCGAGTGTAAGCAATATAATTATGAGTCCAAATTTATTTCGTTCGTTGGAGTTAAATTTAAAAAAAATTAAATTAAAAGATAGAATAATTAAGAAAAAGCAATTTCATCATTGCCAAAGAAAGATCATGTTAAAAGTAAATGTACTGTAAAACAGAACTCTTCTAGAGAAGTACGTTATACGAAGAAAGTTATTTTTTTAATGTCACATCGATCCTTTAAATAGCGAGGACAAGAGGTAAGAGGTGGGATTACATACTGTTGTATTTGTAAATGGGGAATGGAGCGTGCTATTGTATCTTATCTACATGGAGCGATAGGAGTTAGGAGTTGGGTGGTAGGCCATTGTTAGTAGGTGAGCCGGTTAGCAGGGTTTACCAACAACTTGGCCCACGTGGAGGGGTTGGTAGAAGTAGTTAGTAAGTAGTTGTTACTACGAGGAGCTTGATAGAGGAAGGAAGGTTTGCTTTTCAGTAATCACAACTATATGAACTGGGACATTAATGTGAAAAGCTACAAATTTTCTGGCCCCATCGGGAATCGAACCCTGCTGACTTTGTGATGAGCGACAACACTACCACCTGAGCTAACCATAACCGCAATACAACCGGCGCCAACTCGCTATTTTACGTTGATTTATAGAGACATAATCATGGCTGGTATGATTTATAGTACTGCCAAGTGCGAGTTGTGTAGAGTTATCAGCTTTCTTCAAGAAGAAAAATTAAAAAGTATACGGTGAAAACACGATGAGTGATGATTTTCTGCGTGTATGTTGATCGCCTGTCCTCACGGTGGTGTAAACAAACAGCAGAAAGATGTCCCAGCTCATTCTGAAGCAGATGGGACATCTTTCAACAACGTTGCTTATTACGAAAAGAGAAACCTGAGTATCAGGCAGATACGAGAAACTGGACGGAAGTAGTAATTCCATGTTCCAGTGTTCAGCGGGTTCTCTTTTCGCATCAGATTTTCTCTGAAAGAAAGTACTCGGAAATAAGTCACTCCAAAACACAATTAATATTTAAATTTCATAAAAATCGTTGTAGTCATTCTCGAGAAAAAAATATATGTACAGAACCAATTTCAAACTTGAGCAAAAATTAAACAGCCCCCTTTGAAACCCGGTCCCCGCTCTACAGCACCGGCTGTCCCTCACTCTCGTAGGGCCTGCTAGATGCAACGTTCATTATTTAAAAAAATCATTGTCTCAAAAGCCGTTATTAACTTTGTACGACCTAGAGGACAATAGTAAACAAAAGGGGCTCATAAACGGAAAAACGTGTAATCTATGACTCACCAGTAGTTCACGTAACCTCCGCGAGGCGCGGCATGTATCAATGCAGGGTCATTCAAATATATTCGTAAATTTAAATTGTTGTTCATTAAACGTTAATTGTAGTGAATTCCGCCGAAAATTAAAGAAACGAGAAGTCTTTAAACATTGAAAATATAGATGAAAAACGTAATTTGGTAAAAAATACAAGACCTTGATTGATTTCAGAATCGGCAGGAAGGAAAAAGGTTGTATATAAATAAAAACTGATTTGGAAGGTTAAATCAATATTTATTGACAAGTAGCCCTCAGATAATTTAGTCACAAATTAACCTCATAATAGCGGTTTACATATTCATTATCAATTTTGTATTTCTTTATTATTAGCTGAACCACATACAAAACTACACTTTTGTACTAACTAGTTACATCTTTTGTCAAAGAACTGCATTACCAACCTTCGCTCATACTTTGGTAATTTGAAGGGGAAAAAATCGAGCGAACGCTAAAGCGCTTTTTACATCCAGTGTAAGCGCATTTCACGCGTGAATCAACACATTTTGTTCCTATTGTTTTCGTATTATCACTTTTGTCTTTTCTTTGACAGCGAATCTGCTTACACTAATAAACGATTTTCAAGACTCGTGAAGCAGTATCCTGATGTGACAGATCTCACATAGAAATTATTTTACTGTAGCAATACTGAACTTTCAAACGGAATGTCAGTTACGCAGATTTAATACATACTAATTTCCGTCAAATGACCTTTTAGATTATATTGAAGAAAGATTCAGATTAATGTGTATACCAAGGCGCTGTCGGACCATGCTAGCAACTGTATTAAAGATGTCGATTACGTTCATCGAGAACTTGTTTCACATGTCTCAGTAATATGTGATGCCGAAAAGTTGTTTGTGCATGTATTACGCCCTTATAATATCACTTTAAATGAAAACAAAAAAGGCATCCACCAAAGTTACACATTTTCTTCAAGTTATAACATATTATAAATATAACAAACAATGACGAAATTACGTCATTTCAAATGTTTCCCGAAAAAAATATTTTTGCCTAATTGCACTGAATCTTTTTATTCAATTAATGATAAAATGGTTTCTTGACTTCTCTGAAAACAATTTTTTAAACAACATTAAATTAATCTCAAACCGAAAAGTTTACAATTTACAACAAATTCATAATACAATACATACCATTAACGAGGAAGATTACCAGAGTAAAACGAAGGAAAACACATGCATTGCTTATGGACTTCAAAAATACTTTCCTCTGGACATGAAGAACAAACTTTGGACAGAACTTTGGGAGAGACGTGACAAGAAAACTTTTTAACGCTGCCAACTGTATAATTATAATACTGAAAACACAAGCAACAGAATAAATGGAGACTCCTATTCGCCGAAATTAGTCGCGAAAGGAGTCGAGTGTCCTAACATCACAATAGATTACATTGTAATTATACGAATGCATCAATTATAATAAAAAAATACAGATGCGCCAGAGCTAGAACACTGAGACACCGGGACTGATGTTTAACAATACAAGTGCACGGCTAAAATTTATCCAGGTCTACGGCATTTTTCACGGTTTAGTCTCGAAACCAATGGAAAGCTTGTATTACGTTAGATGTTTTAACCATACATGAAATCGTAGGCAATTCTGACAAGAAAATAGGAAAATAGGCTCGGGCAAATCACAGCTGGTATATAAGCTGTTTCGAGCCATATCCACCAAACATTGTTTCACAAGACAGATTAGCGGATTTCACTAGTATATCAAAGTTTTGCATAAATATCGGTACAAAATAATATATTGCACAGTAAAATATTAAACTGATGCGAATCGAGTATTTTCCTGAAGAGTTAAACTAAGAATACCAATATATTATTTATAAAAAAATATTTCGTAATTCTTAAACAACAAAATTAAGATCATTTTTTTGACAATAAAATTGATTGAACTCTTCCTTTACACATCTTTAAATAAACCATTGTTTTTCAGATCCGCAGTAATAATATTATACTACACACAACCAGCAGAAATATTATGAGAACTGCTGAAATGCCAGAGAAATTTAAAATCTCAAGTTGTTCACTTAAGTATTCAAGCTTGACAAATGTAGCGAATAATTTCATCAAATTGGGGTATTATGCTATGATTCATTCTTCCGAAACAAATATACACGATTAAATATCTGAGTTTGCAATGTATGATACATGCAACATAAAAAATATAACTGATATATTCAAAAGTGATTGCACTACCACACTGTCTGATGCAGTTGTTTCCTTTTCAGTATAATGTCGACCTGCAGAATAAACAGATCTCAGTGGAAACAGCAAAGCCACAAGCACAAGTTGTCGCTCGTATCTATTAACTACCTTTCACCTCCGTAACGAGTGAGAGCTCGTAGAATGCACAGTCTAAGGCGCTGAAGATCCAGGAGCCTAATGAAATTCCAAAGCGCTCATATTTCAGCTCAACCCCGCACGTTCATCCAGCACACACCTCGGTATCTTGCACTTCTTTCCCTCTACTACTCTCTTCAAAAACCCTACGCTGCATCAAAATAGTTAATGTTTTAGAGATGAAATTACTCATTTAAAAGTAAAATATACAAGAACCTCAATTTCAATTTCCAATACCTTAAAATCAACCGAGAGAATTTGTACTAATCACATTGTACGGGTTTGAGGGTTAAACGCTGAATATGAAATAATAAATTTATTGTCAAAAAACAGTACAGACTGCGTATGACCACGTGGAGGACAATAAACTAATTTACTCTCCGGAAGCAAGCAAGGGACCATCCCATCAATTCCGATCAAGGGCCCTAAGGCAGAGGCGGATTCAAAAATTTCAGCAAAAGTTCCTAGATAAGATAAAAAGTTAGCTGCGAGTTATAATACATATATAATGTCAATATGTTTGTAATTTAACGCAAATATGTTTGTAAATTTACATGTACAAGTTATTATCGAACTATAGATTATTCTGAGTATAGTGTTTAAAAATCATAAGAGTTGAAAAAACACTAAATTCACGATTTGATACAATAAACACGCCCCTAGACAAAGCCTAGAGAACCTGTATAAGAAATCCGCCTCTACCCGAAGGAAAAACGGAGAAAAACCCGGGCCAGGATGGGGCTACAGAATTAATGTACACAACCGTGCCAATGTTGAGTACACATAAAATTAAATTAATATGAGCCATACGGCAACACAAACAAGCAAGAAAATAGTTTTTGAAATTGTTATAAGTTATTTAAAAAGTGCTACAGCAATGGCGTGATAAAGTACAAGACGAATTTAACTTTTATTAAAATCAATAAATTCTTTTACAGTGTAGNACATACACAGATACACAATAGATTGATAGATACATACACAGATGAATGGAAGTACATGCGAGTTCTTCTGAAGAGTCGTACGAAACTAGTGTATTCTGTATTTCGCAGAAGAGTAGCGCTCTACTCACAAAGTAGTCCCAGACACAGCCCGGTACCGCTAGAGTATTTTATCAGGGTGAAGTCTTCATTGCAATTACTCCGACACATTTCCATACTTCACCGATCCTCAAAAGTGAGATTAGAGGATCAGGAGCAGTACGAATATAAGAGTGGGAGCAACATCCATCGTGGATGACACATGGCAAGTAACATTCAAAACTAAAGATAAACGTAGGAGCAGTTACAATACGAGATGAAAGAACGCGTTCTTGCGAGGTTCTCCGGATACGCTAAGTGAAATATATATGAAACTTTGATACAAAGGGTACGTGCTAGAAGGAAATTTCTGGAAAAGAATATTCAATGACGTGTTTTATACAAGAAAAAAAATACCAGCAAATGGTATTGAAAATGTGGAGTCACCAAATTGCAGTATTTGAATAGTTTCCTCTAAATTGTGAAATAGTGTATTTAATAGAAAAAAGGAGTTACTTTCTATGAACATCAAAATGAAGGTTTACTATATCTGCACCTCTGAATTCAGTATAATCGATCATGAAAAAACAGAAAACTTCCTATGAAAATCAGGAAAACGAACGTACATTTCCTCAAGAAGGTGATCACAATCGCCTATGTCCTCCCAATCTAAAAGCTCCTAGGTAAATACATAAAGCTTAGGAAAAGTGTGGGAAACCTAGTGAAAACAACACATATTTAAGATAATTTTTATTTTATTGATTTGAGAATTTATTATTATTTAGTACAAGCAAAGCGAATAAATGGAACAACAAGTACATTAAAACATTACAGAATGATAGAAAATGACAAAAAGAAACAAATTTAATAAAATATTTATATAAAACAAATTAATTATTAATTAAGGCTTATTATTACAGGACCACTGATAACTTTCAGATTCATGACGTTACAGGAGCAATTCAATATACACAAATTTTTGCTACCAGTAAAATAACATAGCTTTGGCGCACTCATAAATTTAACAAACAACAGTGATGTCCACGGTATTTCTCACCCCACATTTCACTCCATTTGTCACTGACTTGAAGAGAATACATACGCTTACATGGGGAAAGTGCTCACGCATTTTTGAAGACCGCATCTGGAGGAAAGACAAGTGTCGGGGACTGAAGATCACGCCAAGATTACCTTGAAATTATTTAACTCGAAGAGATGGTACATTTAGAGAAGGATATGTCTATTGCGCATATCGTTCATCATAAATATATTCTTTTGTACAACGGCTGGTAAAATATTGCCAATGATCCAAAACATTACATTGAGGCAAACCTGACAATTTTTACACAACTTGTGTAGCTGTATTCACACAGCTTTCGGCCATTCACAGCCCAACTAATTCTATAAAATTGCAATAGCTGTTCCACACAGCTTTTACTATTTGCTCTCCGAATAGTGCCAGAAAACGACGATGTGTATAATAAATGTAATATGGCTATTCGTAAGTAACATTACCAAAATTCAGAGAAATAATAAAAGTTATGAAATGTAGTATCATACACTTGTATACTCTCCCAGAGTTCTGTCGGCGAATTGTTTTGTCATGAAAAGTTTTTCCAAATGAGATCAATGAAATAATTCCTTTAAAAATTTCTACAAATAGATATGTACACTTACAATTAACCGATTGTGTCTGACTTCGCACAGGGGGTTTCATATTGTGTTTAAATTTCCTTATAACAGTCAATTTAAATTACACGTTTACATTAAAAACCGCTGTGATATCTTCATCAGTTTGTGAACAGAAAGAAATGACAATGTTCCCAAGCACATTTATGCAGTGGCGGGATGAGCTATTCCATCGACCAGTGCACCGAATTGGACCGGCAAGATGCATAGTTGTATTGAAAAATTTACATTGTTCCAACAATTCAGTAAAAATATTTGTCGGGACATGGTTGTGCTGACCCATAGCAAATTCCCGAGTTTTACAAATAGATGGCTGATATCTTTCATTATTCAATAACACGCTAGAAGATATTAGAATCTACCATTTAAGGGTGTTGATGTATATTTGTTGGCAATATGAGATATCGAAAATGTTTTTAATATTTTTTAAACTCAGAGTAGCTACTTCATCGCAATTTTTCATACTCGTTTGTCTTTTGCCAACAAACGAGCAGAGATTTCGGAAGTTGAAAGATGGTTCGAGAATTTTCTAGAGTATGCCAGACTTTTGTATTGTGTATAAAAGGAGAGTTCTCTCTCAGGGTCCTGCTTCTTCTTCCTGTTCTGTACTGAGTTCGAGTGGAATCTGCGCCTGTTATTAAACTGTGTTTTTAATAATTTTCAGTGCACTTAATAAACTCTTGTTGTTGGTTATAGTTAAATAGGAGTTCACTATTCAAACTACTTCCCTGCGTGATCAATGTGCTGATACGTTATGGACCCAGAAGTCGTGGTTTGAATGAGAATAGTGGAATTAAGTGAATTGTTGTGTTTAGAGCTGGAACTGAGAGGTTATTTTCTTTTTCTTTTCAAAATGGAGATTAAGGAGATTATCACGAAACTAGGCACAGCAACTACTAAGCATGGTCTTGTCCGGTGCAATCAATTTTGGAAAGCAAGGCTCTGTGGAAAGCAGTGGAGGACGGGTGGACCGAAATGGAATTAGAAGATTGTAGCATCGAGGAGAAAAAACAAAACAAGAAGGCCCTCGCCTTTATCAAGAGATCAGTGGAAAACATCTATCTAGAGACAATCGGTCACCTAAAAAGCGTAAAGGAGGCATAGGAGATCTTGAAGACTGCATTCATAGTGAGGGACGAGTTCGAGCAGCTACTGATGGAGGCATTCATGCGGATGGAGAAGCGACAACAAGACTCCAGTGACCGAATATCTCAAGAAAGTGGTGTCTGCCAATAGTGAGTTGAGTCTGACCTGGTGACATTCAGTGACAGAACAGTGGCACTAATTGTGTTAATGGGGCTACCACCCAGCTACAAAGACTGTGTGAGATTGTTGACCAAATACAGTAAACTTTCCATCAAGAATTTAATTCCGATACTTAGAGCTGAGCAGGCCAAAATAGAAATGGAACGCGAAGGCAGGGAAGCTAGAGCCGACCTAAAGGGGTTTGTGTCAAAGAAACCAGTTCAAGTTTTTTCAAATAATAACATGCTGACAAACTGACAGAATACCATGCTTGCCACCAGCCTGGGCATTACAGCACAGAGATCCCCAGAGTTCTCGAAGCTAAATCCTGAGGGTGTTACATATGATACAGCTGGGGTCGAGAGGGACGTTCATCAAAAAATAAAGGTCAATGAAGGTAAAGTTAGAGTCAGTGGAGATTGCAGAGCAAGAGTGAGCGGTATGAAGAAATGTGAAACCCATGTTGAAAATGCAGTGCGAGTTGGGAATACAATGGTAAAATTCAAAGTGTGATGGGTGTCGTGAATGAAGAACTCTATGTCAGTGACCCTTACCGTTGGATATTGGACAGTGGAGCCAATACTCACACCACTTCTCTTCGTGAACTTATTCAGTATTTCCGGCCAGTGAGTGGAACGATGTCCGTAGAAAAGAAGAGTGAAACATGTGACACAAAGGGAGTGGGCACTGTCACTATTAGAGTACCTGATAGGTGCGGAGGGTGGCTTCTTGAATTACAGGAAGTGTTCATGCACGCTGCAACATTTGTTGAGTCATGCTCGCTGGGTTGAAGTAGTTCATAAAATCGCCCTTAAGGACGCCACTGCCTAAAGGACTGGTAGCCTGTAACCTGCCTGTAACTCAACATGAGGGCGCTAGAGCGCACTCACCATTTGAGGAGAAAATTAAATTAGTTATTTAAGGTTTATTGATATGTTAAATAATTAACATTAAATATGTATAAAAATTGGTGGGCACATAAGGATTCTGAATCGTCACATTTTGGCGGAGAAAATGTGCCCTCTTTTGAACTTTTGCGAACCCCGAATTCGCTGGATGTGAGTTGGGGTGTGAGGAGGAAGAAAAACGTGAACAGAACGATGCTAGCTGAGACAGGAACGACGCGAAGTGGGTGAGCGATCCCTTTGTGTCGGTCTTGCAGCCATTGTAATTGTAAGGCGGCCGTAACGTGTGTTGGCAAGTAATGCCATTTTTGGTTGTGTGGAGAGAGAAAACGAAAAGTACGATGTTAGAGTGAGTGAACGATGGGAGAGAGCAATGTGAGCTGAGTAAGGGAGTTGAGCGTTCTCTTTGTGTCGACCCTTGCATTTATAAGGCGATCGTGATGTGTGTATGTTTGGCAAGTGATGCCAAACAAGTTGGCAAGTTGTGTGGAAGTTGGTGAGTTGTTGAACGTGTTGTAAGTACTAAGAATTGTATTGGGCGACTGCCAAGAGATGGCAAGAGAAAATTCTACGTAATGGACACGTACCTGCTAGACGCCATGATGCCAGTTAGAGATATGTATTTGTTCTATTTTTGGAGTAGTTATGTATAATGTGTCTACAGTTGTTTAGAATATATATATATATATATATATATATATATATATATATATATATATATATAATGCTTCTTGCTTGTCTTTTCTTGTAGTCTAGTTGGGAATAAGACTTACAACTCGGGGCATGTCGTGAACTTCGGTCACGCGTGTCGCCCTTATATTTCGTGTAGGGTAAGGCGCCCTATCAGAGGTAAGGAGACATTAAAATCCTTAAAGGCGCCACCTTAACAGGAAGTATACTGGGTACAGGATGAAAATGACAATTTAATCTCACTGAGAGCCCTAGAGAAAAAGGGAATCAAGTACTATATTGACAATGGAGTTTTGGCAAGGGAGACAGGAGATTTTCCGAGCACTTGTAGAAGATGACGACCTGTATGCCATGTCTGTGGATTATGCTCAACCCAAAGCTGCCCTGGAGAAGATTCAAGATGTCTCGATTGACACACCAGTAGCTGTCAAATCTTGAACAAGGCGAATTGTCACCAGGGAAGTGTGACATCAGAGCTTTGCTCACGCTAACAACCTTCCTGACTGCGACATCATTCCCGGAGGTAAAGTGGGAGAGTATTACACCTGCTTCATGGGAAAATCGAAAAGGCTACCGTTACCTGAGAGAGAAGAGAGATCTACTGAAGTGTTATTTTTAGTGTACTCAGATGTGTTACGATTCGTAACATTCCGTTTCATAAGGTTGCTCAATATTCAACCGTTTGAGCCGTCTGTGTACGCAAAGACAATTGATTCCCCTTTTCCGAAACTTGAAGTGGATCAGAGCGTCACTGGATGCACTAGTCACTCATGCGAGAACAATTGCTTTTCCACAATTTTAAACAATTTCCCGTTGCTTTTCGTAGAAGTAATCCTTCATAACCGAACTCAGGTTGGTATGAATAATAATGAGCTAAAGATATTAAAGGAACCCGACAAGTGAATTTTATACAAATATCAACAAAAGAAATAATCTAGTAATTTCCAATCAACAAATACCACTACAGAAAGGTATAATTAAAATTAGAGGGAAATTTAAACTATGTAAGCAAAATGAGAATATAATGATTTAAAAGGATATAAGTTTTAAGAAGTCGTAAACAGATTTTATGAAATTATCTAAAACAGACTATAACTTTAAAAATTATAAATGTTTTTTGATAAAGAGTATAAAGGGTCAGAGTAGTAAGTACGAGTTTGGCAAACACGGGGCCCCGAGCTGAGTCTGTCATTACTTCCACTTACTTGTGCAGGCTCCTTCCTTTCTCTTTCCTGACCTCCCTTGGTCACCTCTCGTTCTTTTCGATCCCGACGCTATTAAGGCTAGGGTATCTTTTATTTTCCTTTTTTTTCATTCCTCTCATTTTTTGTCCCCCACCCCTCATTTGATGTTTTGATATTTAGTTTTGAGATATGTTGGTGTGTTGTAAATCAGGAGGGTTTTTAGTGGGTATGGTTGAGTCATTCGGCGAGTCACACGCGGGGAGAGTCATGTTGGCTCTCCCTAGTGCGTAACTGCATTTTCCCTACCTGTACAAGTTTTTGGGGCTCCGATGACCTTTGATGTCGACATGAGCCGTAAAGCCCCACAAATAAATAAAAAATAAAGGGTCAGCCTAGAATGGTAACCATGCGA
The DNA here is from genome assembly GCA_002313205.1 of Laupala kohalensis. NCBI lineage: Eukaryota > Metazoa > Arthropoda > Insecta > Orthoptera > Trigonidiidae > Laupala > Laupala kohalensis. Next base: position 78,869 of record NNCF01129295.1, read on the forward strand.
CTCAAAGGCGGTTCGTAACGTAGGCCGCGTCGATGTAAAGACACTATTCATCAGGACCTCGGGTTGAATAGTCATGTTACTTGGAGTCGCAATCCCAACACACTTAGGTCGTGTGCAATGAGCTATTGAGTTAACAATTTACAAAGATATTGAAAACTATTTTTAAAGATAATGAAAGCAGTGAAACCACTGAATTGTGAAATAATGAAATTAGTAGGTCAAAAACAATATGACCATTTTTAAGGGAAGTATAGAATTCCTCAAAATTGAGTGAGCACAAATTCGCTCCTCTTCAATCAAATCACGTTGACAGATTCAATTGTGGTAATATTCCACATACCATGGTTTCTTACCCCTTGGATCAAGGAAAACTTCACGACAACTAGAAAAAAAGGTATTTCACGTTTGGCCAATTAAATGCTTCTTAAAGCAGTCACGAACATTTGATATTAACATGATTTTAACAAACAATATTACAAAAGAACTTTTTCAATCACGAACTAAGCTGGTAATTATAAAATACATCAAAGAGAATAATCACCAGCGAAGAATATATATTATTTCAATTTGATATTGTATCATGTAATGTATTCTAATTGTAATTGTTTTGTACATATACGTTTAACCATATGCATGGTTAAGCAAAGGTGGCATGCAACAAGAATCGCGTGGATTTCTCCACGACTCCAAAAGAGGACACCTTAAATTCCATCAAGACAAGGATACCGAGAGAATGGAACAATGAGTGTATGAGTGTTGAAGGGAATAAGCCCCGTCTTATCAAGTCCTCTGTTAAGTCATGGAGCTGTTTCCGTAGGTCAGCCAGGTCGCAGGAGGTCTTACTAACCCGCCTGCACATAGGACATTGCCCTCTCACTCATCGGCATCTCTTGCAGCTTGGTGATCAACCCGTATGTGAGGAGTGTATTTCTTCTTTGACAGTACGTCACCTACTAACTGATTCTAGAAAATACACCAGAATACGGAGAAACATACGTCTGGTTGCAAATTTACCAAGAATACTCGGAAATGAAACGGATCACGTTAATAAACTATTGAATTTCATAAATAAATGGGGGTTCCTCCCACAAGATCTCGGGAGGATTTAAAGTTGCATTCTTCCTTCCTTTTCCTTTGTTTGGAAAATTATAGGTTTCAGAATTTAATTATTTACTTTTTGGTATAAGGTATTGGGCAGTTCTTTTCTGTACCTTTCCTATAATCTTGTTTTTAGATATTTGATGAATTCAGGAGGGTTTTTTTTAGTGGGCATGGACGAAGTATTTGGAGAGCCCCGCACACGGGGAAGTCAACACTGTTTTTCCCTATGATGCGAATCTGCATTTTTCCCTATCTGCAAGGGCTCTAATGACCTACAAGTTGGCGAGCCGTAAAGGCCCAATAAAAAACCTTGCCAATACAGTCAATGAACATATGTACAGTTCATTTCAGTTCTCATAATTATTGTATTCACCAGGTAATTTATCATTCATTTCATTGATTAATGTTGTTATTTGTTTATTCAAGGAGTACCGCGCCGAACACGCGAAGTCGCTCCGCATAAGTCGCTTCCATTTCGACCGGATCGAGTCGTCCGTTTGTCGCAAGTTTTTGCAGTGCTAGTGAACTAGGAAATGAGCGTCGAATATGTAAATTGAGTGCATATTTTGCCCCAAACTGTTGAGATATCAAATAGCTATCGTTTTCAGTTGTTCTCTCCTTCGACTCAGTCAACAAGGATGTACGCTGGGTACCACCTACGATGCCACGACGGTAAAATTCGTGTGGAATTCGATACTCGGTTCGCCACCATCACTTCTGTCGGCCGCCGCCAACACTGCAGCAATCATGATTGCCCAAGAAGTGACAATAAGATTTACAGTGCCTTACTGTGATTTGCGACTCGATGCATCCGAGAGTACAAAAATACGGAGATACTCCGTAAAGCAAACTTGAGTTTTTTACGCACCAAGAAAAGAAAGATGGTTCCGGTGTGTGATAATGCGTCTTTCTTTATTTGCTGCCGGAAAATACACAGATAATTATGGCGCTTCGCGCACTGCCACCGACTCCGACCCGCCCAGAAGTGACTGAACAGGTGAACAGTGTACTAGTGCGATGTCGCTGTTACCAGAATTTGATACAGAAAGTTTCATTGTGGCTATTAAGGACAGGCCCTCTTTATGGGATTTTTCGTAAGATGAATACTGTAACAGCTAAAAGTGGAGCAGGCGCTTCAAGAAAATCACCGTATGTGTACTACAATTTATGCTACTCCACCAAGCGTCACACAGGCAAACATCGCTCGTAATCCTGAGAGGAAAGTGTTTTCACAAGAAATAGACAGCCCAAGAGGGTCTTACTTGACTACCGTATTGGTTAAAAAAGGAAGCCACAGGATAAAGTTGGTAAGAAGTTCATAAATGTTTTAAAAGATAGTGTTGAAGAACGGAAAAAATTTGACAAGGAAGTTCTTCAAGACGAAGACAAACTGTTTATGTTATCATAAGAAAGTGATTTCAAAAAAATTCCTGAGGACCAAAAACGTTCTGCAAAACGGAAGATTTTGTCAGTCATTGAGGACCATCAACGTGGCAACTTCAACCATACAGCCACTCTTCTCAATATTGACTGACCACTACGGGGGGAGGGTATCGTGGTTTGAAAACCCCCTGCAGTCCCATTCAGTGTCTGGAACCGGTGCACGTTACCAACTTCAATGACCACGAGCACCAGTAATGCATGGGATAGTAGCATGAGCAGTACATACCAACAATGTCCTTCAAATCACGGGGACTTTCCGTGGATGTGACCAGTGGTGGTTTTGTATAATTCCATTCCAAAAACTTTTAAAGATATAAATAAATTGAATATCTTTAAATCTGCGGTTAAATTCTTTTTAATGTTTCTATTACGTGAAAGAATTTACACATAAAAAAAAGAAGTTAAAGAGAGTTTCAATTTCCTAATAAATGTGGTTTTCCACATGACTTCGGATGATGTAGGTTTTGTTACTATCTCTTATTACCATCACCAACATCACGCCATTGTTATAGTACTCTAGATACTGATTAAATTCCTTTTTTCATTCTTGTTGATTTTGCTCCATGTTTTTAATAGTTTATTTTTAACTGTATTATTGTGTACATTATCTCTGTAGACCCATTCTGGTCCGAGTTTTTCTCTGGTTTTCCTCCGAGTAGTGGCGGATTTTCCTTGGACAGAAATGTCATTAATACTTTCATTTTATTAATCTCGAATTATTAGTGTACAAATACCTACAATTTATTTTGAATAATAAATGAATAACATTTAGTATTTGTTAAATAATTTCTTTATAAATATTAAATCCGCCACTGCCCATGGTCCCTCACCCGTTTCCTGAGAGTAACTTTGTTTATTGCTCCCCACATGCTCATATGCAGTTTGCAACTGCTTCTTTAACGATAAAGTTTACGTATATCCCGGTATTACAATATTTATTTTTTTACTACCGATTGTTAACTGCCAAATGTAATTAATTTTCATGTAGTTTTAGTAGAGATTTTTTATTCCATAAAATAGAAAACTTTCAAAATTAAGTGTATTTTTGCCTAGTACGTGTATTAGAAATAAAAAACTACACAGTCGAGCAACCAAAATAAGTATTTTTGGAACAATTGTCATGGATTTATCCTTAGCTTTCTTTAAATTAACATTTTAGTAACTTGCTTACTGTCTGGTAAATTGAACGAAAGCGTTGTAGAAGTGTAAAGTTTTGATTTGATACAAGTATTTTTTTTATTTTTTGAAGCTCATTGTAAATGTGGATACCCATTGTATTTCCTTACTCCTTTTCCCTAGTCTAGTAGGGGTCGGAGATGGTATGATGCCTCTCGCCTTAATGTGGCAAGGGAATTACCAGGGTGCCGGATACCCTTCCTGTCGCACCTCCCCAAGGCGGGTGATCTATTTTTTTTGAGGGGGGGGGGCTTTAGGGCTCGTCAACATCAAGGTCATTAGAGCCCAGCGGGTGATCTATGACGTGAGAGTAAATGATGATGAGTGAATGTTGTGATGGAATGAATGGAGGGGAAACGGGAGTGCCCTCAGAAAACCTGCCGCAAACACCACTTTGACCTCCACCGCGAATTCTACTTGGATCAGATAGGGTTTGAACCAGCGTCGAAGGCAAGTACGCTAGGCACTATGCCACAGGTCGCTCCCACTACAATAGTACTAGTGGTAAATATTTATCTCCATTCTTTGATGAATATGTTGGATATTCAAGACAACAAACCAAATATTTCCTTGTCTCCCATTAAAAATTGAAGAACAAAAAAAACAAAAAATGGTTTTCAGATATTTGAGTTAAAAATCCTTACACAAAGAAACAGTTGATACCTCAATCAGTTTGTGAAATAGAAAAAAAATTAGTATACCCTATAGTTAGAGCTAACAACAAACTTACGAAAACCTGTCTACTACGTCCACTAATGAATTATGGAAAAACCCAAAAACCAGTTCCCAGAATTAACGTTCACGCACAAAAATCAAGATGATAACATAATTAGTTCGTAAAGTATAGTGAAAACAAAACTTTTTAAAAAATTCAATTTATCCTAAATAACCTCTTTTAACTTGAATTTCTATTGATCTTTTAGTTGGCATCTACAATACAAATTAATTATCCGTCAAAAATTTTTCATCATTAGTCAACAAAAACAAAAAATTATTTGTGTGTCAGAAATTCAGAACAATGCACCAAATATTTCCACTGCTTCTCATTCATTAAGAAGGAAAATATCCAAAATTTCATAAATTAGTTTTCAGATATTGAGCAACATTTATGTACAAAAATAAGAGTTGTATATCCATTACAATGCAATTTCTATGAAGAATCCAAATACTTTAATTTTAGGTGCTGCCATATTGAACGAAAAGAAGGAACCTCCAAGTGCGGGAAAATACCATTAAGGGGGCCTAAAAGAAGCGATATTTGCAAAATAAAAACGTAGAAAGATATCTCGCTGAAAAGGCAACGAAAAGTATGCTACCAAGTGGTCAAGAACCTGCCTCACTTTATTATGTTACAGTTCTGACCGCAGCAAAAAGCTTCCAAGAAATATTTGAGTTATTTAGATAAAGATCCATATGTAACTTTACTGATAATGAAACATGGAAGTAACGCCAACAGTATAAAGATATTGGTCATGCGTGAGGGTTTATGCACTACCGAGAATAGGATTCGTGAAAGTGTGGATAATATAAGGGAAATTTTTATTAAAGAGTTAAAATTCACTCGAGTTGAGAAGGACAGCGACAGGGTCGAGGCCACAGTGGAATCAGTGAGCGAGCGAGTGGAAGGAATTCACGCGAAGTGACCGTGAAAATAGAAGACGTTATATGAAATACAGGAAGGTTTCGGTGCGTTTAAAACAGACCTAGCACACGAAAGAAATAAAATGGTATTTAGTTTTAATGAAATGTATTGAAAGCAAAATTGCGTGACTTAGAGAATAATGTACATTATTCTCATACAATGTCCGGGAATGTTGCAGTGGGTTCGAAGAGTATACCCAGCGGATTAAAATTCGAAGCGAGTGAGAAAGAACGTCCATGGGAATTTATTCGCGCTGCAGAGAATTATTTTTCGATCGTGCACATTCCGGAAGATCTCAAAACTAGATTGATATATCAAACGCTTCGGAGACGTGCTAAATTATGGATGGACACTATAGAACTGCCAATGATTTTCATCATGGAAGCAATAGTTTCTAGAAAGGTATTGGGGAAAACAAGAACGTCTCCGTTATACGTTTGTTAGACGAGAGATATGTTCAAGATTCGGGGAAACGATGAGATATTTTGCGACAAAAAAGATAGCAGCTTTCAAAATGTCGGACAGTAATATAAGTAACGATGAAATTGTCTGCATTTCTATTAATCAAATGCCATTTCACATACAAAATCTGAAGAGTATAATCCCGATGGATATTGAGAAACTCCAATTATTGCTCGGTAGGTTTGATCAAACGATGGAAAGTACAGGCCGACGTAGAAAAAATCCTGTGATAGGATGCATAGGTCTTTTAGACAATAGGAGTTATCCTGTAAGGCGTAAAGCCCGGAATAATAAAAATTACGGGAACCGTAAGGCAGATTGTCAGATACACACTGTATCCACGAAGGAAAGACGTTCATTCGAGAACGGCGTGACTGCTAGCGATGCAACTCAGTTACACAAGACTGTGGGGCAAGATAAAACGCTTATTTTCGAACCTCAACCATGCTCATCTCGCAAAGAATTCGTAGGTCAGTGGAAGGAAGTGAGTAGTGTAGGACTCAAATTAGATCCGAGAGGAACTGTTGGAAACACCACCGGTTCAAGGTGATTCGGTGCCCCAAGTTGAACCCCAAAAGTGAGTACTCGGAAATAAATGCAATGGGCCGGTATTATATAGATGAGAACGATTTATTACATCATGTCGACGAGAACTTGCAGGAAGAGCGAACGGAGGAGTGTTTCGTAATAGGAGCTGAATGTTGTGGTAAAACAGTACAAGTGCTAATAGTTACAGGCAGTGTTATTTCAGCCGTGTCAGATGAGTGGTTAAGTTATTTGATGGTCGACAATATTATTTTGGAATTACCCCAAAAGAAAACGTTCTTGACGATGGCTGACGGTAAAAGGTCGTCACCTATGACTAGACAGGTATTTCTCAAACTAAAAATTTGTGAAGTAGAAATAGAAATCGTGTGTTTGGCCAAGGGGTTGACGAAGCCCGTCATAGTAGGAATGGATGCTCTTTATTAAAATTCTGTGGTCCTTGATGCAAGAAATGGAAAGGTAAAATTTTGCACCTGCGACGCGCGAAAGATAAGAGATCCATGTAATCTGTTGAGGCTACACGAGGAACCAGGATATCCATCGCGTTTGATAGAGATACGGAGGGAAATTTTGAAAGAGAAATTACCGAGAAAGTAAAGGGTAACGACCCTTTACCCTGTTCGGGGGTAGAATTTGAAATTAATTTAACTGATCAAAAACCATTCAGAAAAACATATCCCATTCCTTACGCATGCCAAAATGAAGTCAGAGAAATAATAAAAGGGATGCTCGACAACGACATTATTAATAAACAACAGACCGCTTATATTAATCCTCTATAATTGTAAAGAAACGAGATGGAAGCCTGAGTGCCCGTTTGTTAAATAGTGTGACTATTCCGTATCATGACTCGCCACCCAGAGTAGACGACATAATAAATACGTTCAAGGGCACAAGGTTCTTCACCGGATTAGATTTTTCAGCTGTTTATTGGCAACTTGCCATAAAGCCTGAAGACCAAAAATATCTAATAGCTGTACCATTCTGTGTGGAACATGGAAATAGTTTCAGATAAAGTAGTTCAAGAAAGAACAGTTTTTATTCATCTTTACCTAGTTTTACTACTCAGTATCTGAAAAGATGGTCCAATATTAGTGAGAAGCTTTTTAAAATGGATTTGAGGATCAAGTTTTTAACTGTATGTAAGAATATCATGGTAATACCGAATTTTTTGAAATCTAGGAAAAATGGTTCTATCAATCTGTTAGGTAAAAGACATTATAAAAATCAAATGAGATTTGAATTATAAAATGAAGAACTTAAAATTAATTATAAAAGATAGCTATGTACAAAGGAGATTTATGGTGGAAGAGAAGTTAGAATTAGAGGCCAGTATTAGGTTCTGTTTGAGAAATGACCATGATTTTTTTAATACTGAGAACCAAAGGTTATGTAAGCTGGCTAATGAAATAAGAGTTAGACATAAGAATCAATTGAACTGGCTCTTAGGTAATTCATATAATAATGTTGATAGTATTGAGAAGGTAATAGGTATAACAATGATAAACTCGTAGTTAGCCTAACTAACAAGTGTATTCCTGAGTAAGTGTACAAGTGAGGTAGTTGAGTTCAAATTAAACACAATTATAAAACCAGAAATATGTATAACTTTAAACAAAAGAAAAGTTTTAATAAATATAGAGAAAGTTTTAAAGGTGGTAGTGCCAAAAATCCTCAATACATTACCAGTGGAATTAATAGAAACAAAATCTAAATATTTACTACAAAAATAAAGCTTTGGACTACTGAAAATCAATTCAAGAAATAAACAAATTTCTAAAAATTAAATAATATGGTATAATTCTCATGATTAATTAAATTATGTTTGATATTGATTGTCAAATTAATTAGAATTGTATTTAGTGTATATTGTATTTAGTGCATAGAAGTATTGTGATTTAATTTTTTTCTTCTTTTACGCTCTCTGACAAGTGTGGTACTACACTTAGAGAGGGAGAAGAAAGAAATATAAGTATTATTTGTCTAATTTTCATGTTTTGTATATGTAACTTTTAATGTAAAAAAATGGATGGAAAGGTTAGAAGTTTCGAATTAACAAGTTATAGAGGACTTCGAGATAAGGAGATTTTAATATTATCAGTTTTAACTTATAGAGGTATATGTCATTGAAGTCATTAGAAAATTTAAAAAATCCACTTATAGAGATTTATTTTACTACATTTGTGTTGTACATAATTACATGTATAAAGATACTATTGCTTGGAGTAAAAGAGTCTTGCGAAAATAATTTCGATTTACAGAGACCGCAAAGTTTAGATATTACTTTTTTTTTTCTCTTTTTTTTCTTTTCAAGATATAGAGTCCGCTAAATTTATAGTTTGAGTAAGAGAGCATGATATGCATGGATAGTACATCATAGGGAAAACATGTTTAGTTTGAGTTATAGTGTCTAAATAATTCGAGTTGTAGGGTTTTTTGTACAGAAGGGAATGGCTAATTTCTTCATCTTTGAGAGGATTTCAAGTTAAGGGGTTTCGAGTTAAAGAGGCTCCACTATATATATTTATTGTCATTAAAAAAATCAGTACTAACTGCTTATGACGATGTGAATGACAATTAACTAATTTACTCCATTGTAGATAGTTGAAATTCTTTTTTTCGACGAAAGAATGAGCACCACAGCTAATCGCGAACATGGTTAATCGAGACACAGTTAATTGAGGTTCCACTGTATATGTTAGTTACTTTCCAGCATTACTTTCATTATCAAAGTTCATTTAGGGTATACATTAAGAGTGAAAATACCCAGAGGGGTTCGTGGGTTTGTCTGCCCTGTAAGTTGCAGGTGGTGACCCCTCTCAATGTGATCCTGGGTTAGCCCCTGTCCTCAACTACCTTTTAACTCCACTTCAATCAATACAACCATTGAGTTGTTGTGATCTACATTGGAAAAGATATAAAACAATTTTTGTAGTTTTCTAACCATTTAACATTTTTAACATGATACTGGATCTCTCTCCAGCACAAGTTTGTCTAAAAATAAGGTGTGAATGTCTCCAGCTGTGAATTATAAGAAACTTTTTCAAATAAACCTTTCTCAAAAATGTAGCTAAGAATAATGTATTCTAACAGTAAACACAACTCTAAGTATACAAAACAAAATAAACAATACCAAACTGAAAACATTGGATAAAACTATTTGTTGAAAATCAACGTTTATAGCTGTGTTTCACACATAATAAGTGTCATTCTAAATATACTAACATAAAAATAATACACTATCAACAATCTTATTACTGTACTCACTATGTTTTTAATGAAGATTCTGGAGTTAAACGTTGCAAAAATATATGGCTGCACTTAAACAGCCACCTAGCAAAGTGAACTTCTCGAAGTAAGGAATCACATGTCTTTATTTCTAAGCAAACACTTTTCCACTTCTCAAGGCAAAGTCGGAGCACACACTGGCAGACTTGAGCTGGTTCACTCCCTGGTCGAGGAATTTGGTCAACAGGAAGAGACAACAAAACTGCTATTGTTACTAGACACAAAGCAGCTTGAGCACAGGTTGAGAGACCTCTTGCTGGGTAACCCTTTGGTTCTGTCCTAGCTGTGTCTTTCAGCAACTGCAATGAAAAACAAATTTGAGCTTTATATTGGGACAGAACAAAGAGATGAAATTGGACGCACTTACATAATAATAATTTAAAGCAAAAAACTACTTTCTACAAAGTCCTTTGATGTAACTTGGTTTATTATCCCCCATATGGTCATATGCAGTTTGCAACTCCTCCTTTGACAGTAAAGTTTATTCATTATTTATTCCATGTCAAAACTACACAGGGTCTAAACCTCACCATCTCAGATTTTGATAAAATTTTGTAGAGAGGTACCCATCATATAGATTAAGAAAAATACTGAGTGTCGTCATAAAATTTCAACCCAAAAATCAACATTTGATTTACAATTTGTCAAAATGTGCATATTTGAAAAATTCCAACTTAATACTTGAAATAGTTTATATCCTTGTTAATTATCTGGGAAAATATGAACAAGGGATGCAAATGGGTTCAGTGTTAAAACACTAAAAGAATGTAGGTTTCTTAATTCTTGCTATTTACTATTAAGTGAATTTTTCACTTCATTCTCACTATTTACTATTAATATATGAAATATTGCTCCAGTATGATAATGCAATGTATACATTATCAGATAAGCATCTCATTTTGATATAACTATGGAAAGTTCAAAGTAATACAGGGCTATTGATGTAATATTCCCTGACAAATTCGATAAAATTATTCACTACTTATATGCAGTGGAATAATGAATTATGCTCAGATTTATTACTATAGGATTATGAGCACTAAAATGAACAGAAGGAATAAATGTTTCTAACTAGATGTATTATATTGTTTGTATTACATTCCTGTGGCAATGGGAGACTCAGCTATTTCTTGAAGATATAGAAGAAACTGAACCATCTCGAGTTATGATAAAGTACGGATTTTTATCTCAGGATTTGTGTCACAAGAATCTTAACATTTATTCTTTATTACCTGTGATTAATTTTCTAAATAAAGTTATTTCTTTTCCACACAAGACACAAATATTTTAGTATTTTGCTGTTTTGGAGTGATTCACTCATCCAGGCTCAGGCATTTCAACAGGTCCCTGACTGAATTTGTTACAAGTCTCTATCAGGAATAAATCCACTATCAATATATGCTTTTAGGACGAATTCCTGGAAAAAAATTGCCAATGGAAATTATATTTTGTAATATATGTACTTTATTTTGATTTCCTTCCTAAATCCTACAGTTTACTTAATTATTGGAAACCATACATCTGCGATACATTTCAATGCAAGTTTACCTGAGTATTTGCTCCCTATGCGTAATATTTATTATGTATATCTACTCTATGTATATAGCGAATATTTCTGTTGAATATGACATAATCAATAATATTACCTTATTTTGAACTCCTTCCAAAACTATATCAGAATTATTACATGAATAGCACCACATTACTTTGAACTTTCCATAATTATATCTAGATGATATGCTTATCTGACAATATATGCATTGCATTATCATACTGGAGCTATATTAAACATATTAACTGTAATTTTTTTTTTTTTTTTT
>NNCF01129295.1:90742-175177 GCA_002313205.1 Laupala kohalensis
TGAAAGATACCCTAGCCCTAATAGCGTCGGGATCGAAAAGAACAAGAGGTGACCAAGGGAGGTCAGAAAAGAGAAAGGAAGGAGCATGGCACAAGTAAGTGGAAGTACTGCCAGACTCAGCTCGGGGCCCCGTGTTCGCCAAACACGTACTTACTAGATGTAAGTCCCCTGGGGGGTTAACTGTAAATAGCAAGAAATAAGTGAAAAATTCACTTAATAGTAAACAGCAAGAATTATGAAACCTACATTCTTTCATAGTTTTAACACTAAACCCACTTGCTTCCCATGTTCACTAATGTACTTTGCTTTCAATTTTCCCGGATGATTAACAAGGATATAAAATATATCAAGTATTAATTTGAAATTTTTCTAAGATGCACATTTTGAGAAATTAAAAATCAAATGTTTATTTTAACATGTTAATTTTCTTCCACCTTGACCTATCATGTAGCATGTCATTGTAAAGATCATTAAATAAGCTGTAAAGTGACACATCAACCAGCTCTCTATCCCATTTAAGAGAGCTTCCAGAGCAATTCAAAAGTTTTGTGAAGAGCCCTTTTGGGACTTTTGTTAAAAATTTACATTGTTGTAACTTCCAAACGGGTTGAAATTTTACAATAATACCTGGAACATTTTGTAATCTATATGATGGCTACCTCCCTACAAATTTTTATCAAAATCTGCGAAGGGCATGTAAAAAATCTACTAAAGTGGAATGGCCCATATCATACTTTTCTCTTTTAATAATATGAATATAATTAAGCAAAAATAACATCAAAATAAAAGAGGTTGATGAACATTTTAACCAATCCTTCATAAAAATATATCTGGATTTATATTTTCCAGAGCATACAAAAAAGGCAAAATAGACTTATTAAATTTGCTGAAAAAGAACAAAATATTACCTGTAAACAATGTAGTGGCTCCTGAACTAGGTACATAGCCATAACTACAGAAGATGGTAACACCGGTCCTTCTGAAACCATGACCATTCTCACATCACCTTCTAGAAGTTTTAGTCCCAAATTCAGCATGTGAAAATAGAGTGATACATCATTTCTTTGCAATGGTTCATTCAGGCTCCACCTAACAAGCCCTCTCTCCCATTTACAGAAGTTGTGAGATATCCTTGAATCTTTTGGCTGCCATGCTTTCACAACAAAATCCATATCATTATCGAAAGGTAGTGATAATTTCTTCAATGCAGGAGCTAATAGAGGCTGCAATTGCATTCCATACCTCTGAAACAATAATAAAAATTAATTTATGTCAATAATAAGAATTATGAAACCTACATTCTTTTATAGTTTTAACACTAAACCCACTTGCTTCCCATGTTCACTAATGTACTTTGCTTCCAATTTTCCCGGATGATTAACAAGGATATAAAATATATCAAGTATTAATTTGAAATTTTTCTAAGATGCACATTTTGAGAAATTAAAAATCAAATGTTTATTTTAACATGTTAATTTTCTTCCACCTTGACCTATCATGTAGCATGTCATTGTAAAGATCATTAAATAAGCTGTAAAGTGACACATCAACCAGCTCTCTATCTCATTTAAGAGAGCTGGTTGATGTGTCACTTTTTTTACCCATTAATTTTAACTCTCCCTCATTAGCCTACATGTGGAGAAAAACGAGTGATAAATTTGATCAAGTGAAAATGGCAACTGGCTGGAAATTGATCCTGATGCCTGATGCACTCCATAGTTGTCCCATGTAGGAACAACCATATAATCATATAAGATGAATGCTATTTAGCATCCCTGCAATCGTAGGAAATCTAGTGCATAATTCCTGACTCTTTGTAGTTTTAACCCGGCTTAAGATATTACTCCTCTCATCCACTTACAAGAACAATTTCAATATGAATCCTGATTTTGGGTATCACATGTGAAACTCACTCATAAGTGACTCATGTATGCCGTTAGTGAATACTTGTATTCCACAAGGTGATAGGTTCCAAAACTTCTAGACTCCAGATCAGAATGGTCCTTAGATGTGGAAAGGGGCCACAGTGATTAGTGCAAGAGAAAAACAAAGATACTGGGTATTATTTCTCGTTAATTTTGAGATTTACTAGGCTTCAGTTATTACCATATTTCACTTTCAGCAATAAATTAATAATTTTGATGAAATGTATAATCAATTTATTTAATGTTGAGTGTCATAACAATCTCAACTATACATGATTCTAAATAAATAAAAAACAAAATATCATAGTATGACTATCAACTAGAATGTGCAAATTAAAACAGCTCTTTTATATTATTATTTGGCTTCATGACATCACTTAATTAGTTTAAAATAAATAGCATTTCTTGACCAGTCACCTACTCTGGACTTATCTGGACAGAATTTCACTACACAAGGTTCCAGAACCAACAGAGAATAATTATAATAATAAACAATCCCATCATTCAAATACATACCTATGTTCTTAAGGAATTCCAAACAGTAAAACCTTAATGATATAGTAAAAAAATAAAATTTTAACACAATTTTTTAGCTTCTAATCTTGCTAAAAAAACATTGCTTTTTCTATTTATTTAAATTAAATATTTCTAACAAATAAGTAAATTACAACTTACAACTCTTTTTACAGACTATTACAATATACTTTGTGCTCTATAACTACACAATATTTTTGATAAAATATATTGTAATTGTCCGTAAAAAAGCAATAAGTTGTAATTTACTAATTTATCTAATATATAAAGGATGTCAATAGTATAATTAGTATTTCTTATTTCCTTATTCTCATATTTCCTTTTGTTAGTGCCTGGGATAATTTGTCATAATCACTATATTCAATTTTATTCATCCCTGACACCGGAAATTTCTTTATCCCTGAAAATAGTCTAGATCACAGCATATTTTGAAATTTCTCATGAAAAAAATGGATAAGTTTTTCTTGAATCCCAATTGTTCCCTCTCAATTTTCAAGGTGTCTACATCCCTAATAGATTTATGACTGCTAAACAATTTGATCTTTCTGTCCATTCTTTCCTTACAAAAACCAGTATTTTCCGCTTATTCCAGTTTATACACAATATTAATAAGAACAATGCATATGATATATGGATTTCAACGAATCTAAATACAAGGTTATAATAACAATTCTTGTATTATATATAACCATTTATTTTATCAAGTTATAAAATCTATCTCACAATTTATAAGGTCATAAAGTATATTTAATATATCTTTATAACCTTTCTCTCTTTTGTTGCTATCCCCATGGGTATCTATCCTAAATATCACATACTTCATTGTCCCCTAGATTTTTTGTACTTTTTCTGTATAATCAGACAGAGCAAATCACACAAATGAAGTATCTGATTATATGACAGAGTATTAAAACATCTATTGACAATTCCCTGTGTTTTCATCTTTCACCTTCTCCTTTCCAGATTATATTACAAAGATTTCCAGAATAATTTAAAATTTATTTATACCTGACATACTGCAAATAGAAAACAATATTTATAGGGAATTGTACGCGTGTCACATGATGCTTCTTTGTGTATTATCATATACAAACAGTTCTTATATAGTGTTTATATTGTTTAATACTAAATATGAAACAGAATGAAACTTGCTTATTACCAGCAGATTGGGGAAAGTAGTGTCTGCCATGTTATTAATTTAGCAAGTTCTTACTGTTGACAAAATTTTAAAGAAAAACATTCCCATGGAGGTACGTGTATCTACGTTTGTAATGATATTTTATCATTTCAATTGTCAGACTACGAGAACTTCTGCGTTGATAGAGTGTTCGAATTTTCTGCAGTTAATTTGACCAACATAGGGATTATTGTTTTATGTATTTATAGACCTCCTCAATCAGATCTTGACATATTTTTTCAGAGTTTTGAGATTATTTTAAAACGTACTACACGTACATCCAAAAAATCTATCGTCGTATGTGGTGATTTTCACATAGATTTCCTAAGTGCTTCCGATTACACAAATGTATTCATAAATCGATTCAAGAATCTTATCAGCTCCTTGGGTTCTAATGGCCTTGCTGTTGACGAGCCCTTAAAGCGCACTCCCCCACAAAAAAAATACAAACTTATCAGCTCCTTCAATTATAACTGTGATAAACGACCCCATTCACCTCTCCAGATCATCTCAAACATTGCTAGATCAGATTATTGCCAATAATGGAATCTCACATTTCTCTCAATTCTCTGAAGTGTTTTGCACCGGATACCTTGCTCAAGTGTTGACAATTGAAGATAAACTGAAACCACTCAAAATCCTTTACAAGTATTATAGACAGTTTAACAACAAAAATTTATCCATATTTACAAATTATTTGCATGAGGAAACTTGGAAAGATGTTTACAATTGCCAAAACACAAATGACAAATTCAATGTATTTATCTCAATATTCCTAAAACATTACAACTGTAGCCTTCCAGTAAAACACAAATTAATTAACACAAAGAAATACAATAGATGGATCACTCAAGAGATAAGAATTTCTTCCAAAAACAAACGCTGTTTATATTATCTTCCAAAACTCTACAAGCAACCACCCGAATTCCATGATTATTTCTGTAAATATAAGACTATTCTCCAAAAGTAGTCTATGCAGCTAAAGTTACGGAAAATGATAGACAGATACTAAAATTGAACAATTGAATCAAAACCATGTGGAACATTGTTAAAAATTACATGACACATGACGTTGTGAAGAAAACATTTCCCTACTAAACGATGGCAAAATCATATCAAATCCACTTGACATAGCAAATTTCTTTAATTCTTATTTCTCAGAAGTAGGTAAAATAATTAATTCAATAACTGAAAACCAATGCCCCCCGAATATATAAACCCACGTGTCCCATTCTGTGTTCACTTCTGAAACTAACACCAGTGAAATCATGAAAATCATCTGTTCATTAAAAAACTAATTTTCAACAGACATAGATGGTTTACCTGAATTTATTGGTAAATTTTCATCCCACATTATATTAAATCCACTCATAAATATATTTAATAGTTCTTTATCGGAAGGGGTGTTTCCTAACATATTTAAGAGAGCTAAAGTGAAACCTATATGCAAGAAAGGAAACAAACACAATGTTGGCAATTATCCACCATTTCTCTACTACCCACTTTCTCAAGAATCCTTGAAAAATTCTTTTATAAGAGTCTATCAAAAAATTTATCTCAGACAATTTTATCTCAAAAAATTTATCAAAAAGTCTATCAGATTTTCTATCAAAAAATAACATTATCTCAGACGATCAACACGGATTTTGGAAATCCTTTTCCACTACCAGCGCCATATTTTCAAACAGTTTTGTCTAACCTCGGCTTGGGTTCATGCAAATCGCCTCATTGTTAACACTGACAAAACAGTGTCTATGTCATTTCACAATAGTATCACAAAATCTTTACCCCAGGTTTCTTTCGTTAAATGGAACACAATTAAAAACTGTGACTAATACAAAGTTTTTAGGTCTTCATATTCAAGACAATTTCACATGGAATTGTCACATTGACAATCTTAATTCCAAATTAAGTAAATTGTGTTCCACATTACGAATCTTAGTTAATATTATTAGTTCACATATTTCCCGTTGCATATATTTTGCAAATGTTTACTCCCATTTATGATATGGCATCATTTTCTGGGGCAATTCATGGCAGAGCGTCCGAACTTTCAGAATTCAAAGGAGGATTGTTCTGATAATTTGTAAATCTCACTCCCGAATCTCTTGTAAACCTTAATTTAAAATTAAATATTTTAACATTTCCCTGAATTTGTATTTATGAAACTGTCATGTTTGTTAAGACCGAATTACTGAAGCACCACCCTTGTTTCATTCAAAACAGTTTTGTTCATGAACACAATACTTGCAATAGGAATAATATTCATCGTCCGAGAGTGTCAACCGCACTTTGCCAAAAAGGGCTGTATCATTCGGGAATCGTTGTAGATAATTCTCTGCCCAAAAACATAAAAGATATTATTAAATTGAATATCTTCAAATTTATGGTTAAAAGCTACCTTCTGCTCCAGTGCTTCTACACTGAAAAAGAATTTATTGGTTTTAATAAAAGTTAAAGCCGTCTAGTACTTTATTACACCATTTTTGTAGTACATTCAAAATTTCAAAACTATTTTCCTGCATACTTGTATTCATATAAATTTAGTTATATATATACTCAACCCTGGCATGGTTGTGTACATTAATTCTGTAGAATGACCTTGCCGTTGACAAGCCCTAAAGCCCCACAAAAAAAAAAAAAAAAAAAAAATNCCTGGCCTGGGTTTTTCTCCAGTCTGGGTTTTCTCCAGATCGGCTAGAGGTGGATTTTTTATAAAAACTCGCTAGGCTCTTGCCTAGGGACGGCACCAATTGAATTAATTATTAGCAAATTTAGTGTTATTTAATAGTTACGATTTATCAACAATACTTTCCGGATTATTTATAGCTTGATAATAATACATGCTTGTGAACCGACTTTTCTGTGTTTTATTAAATACAATACTTGTTGGTATTTGTTAATACTATATCACGTGTTGAACTATTCTTTATCGTTAGAAGTATGTTGAAATGTTAAATCTGCCTCTGCCTTAGGGCCATTCATCAGAATGGATGCGATGGTCCCTTGCTTGTTTCCGGAGAGTAAATTGTCCTCCATGTGGTCATATGCAGTTTGTAAATACTTTTTTGAAAATAAAGTTTATTATTATTATTTATCCAGCTAAAACAATTAGTCTTGCTAATAGTGTCTTTCACCAGCATTTTTATCAGTTGTAGAGCACTATGCAGATAAGTTACCCACCCAGTGAAGGTAGACTTGTCTTTCACACTCTATCAGTTGTATAGTTCTGCTACCAAAGAGGTAACTTTAACCAGCCAATAGGTGAGAGGACAAGCATCATTGAGCGAGTGAACTTCCAATATGGATGCTGTGGAGATTGTCAACAACTTTATTTTTGAAAAACTGGATAACCTTGAAGATAGGTAGTTCCTTCTTAATCCATTAGTGACAAAAGATGGGCACTGCCTGTCCTATACATTTGGGTGACTTCCTTATGGAAGACGGGCAGTGTCCGTCCTGTACTTTTGAGGTCGGATTTTGACTCATTGCTACTAGATATCATTCTTGTCTTTATTTCTACTAGTTCTCTGAATCTTCAGAAGTTCATAGTTAAATATCAATCATTCTCCACCGATATTTTATTTTATATTTATGTTTGAGTGAAGTAGTGTGTTGTTGAAGTGCATGATCAAGTCGGAGTCAAGGTGTTTACGAAATGAAATGTGTTGATCTAGTGAATTTGTGGAGTGGGTGATACAGGCTTTGAATTACAGTGATAAGGAATTGGACAGTGTAGACCCGGGCGATTTTGAGGATGCTCATAGTGAACAAGTGAAAGTTCAGATGAATCAGAAGAGGACACCAAGAACATCATTCTAAAGGTAAGTAAAATTTTTTTTTTTTTTAAACAACATAAAAATTCAATTTTTCTATTTCATAATTCCATTACCAATATCTTTTTCATATCAAATAAAAATGAACATAATTTTTGCAATCCTGTGAAATTGTTATTGAATGTACTGGGGATATGAAAATAATTCAGCTTCAGCGGTCGCAAAAATTCAAAGAAAATTCAGACAACAATGGGTTAATTGTCTAATTTTCTGAAGAAGAAGAAGAAGATGAAGAAAATAATATTTTACTTTAATCTTGCAATTAAGTGTAAAAGATAACTCTCAAATCAGAAAAAAGGAACAGAAATAAAAAATCCAAATAGCTTAGCTATGAAATTATTTTCTGTTATGGTTATGTCACAATATGTACAATTTAGATGAAAAAATATTAATAGGAAAGTTCTTGATGTTTTGATAATGCAGTTTTGGGAATTGGCCTTTTTTATTATTTTTCAATTAATGTTTTTTTTAGCATTTCCTCCATTTTCATTCCACTGCTAAATTTCACAAGCTTGAGTTTAAATATTTTGCGGGACAGTATCTGTTGTTTTGTAAACAATTCGTGTCACTGTTGCCCCACGTTCTCATCTTTCCTAAGTGCTTTACAGGTAATTCTCACAAAAATAGCTGCGTCGAACGTCGTATGTAAACAGGAGTTATCCTACCTCAAGAATAAGCATGGTGAAAGGCGCAAGATCTATCCATTGAAAGTAAAAATTCAGTTAGTTACCCACCGAGACAAGCTGATAGAAGAGTTGTGAAAGAAGACCTAAATGAAATTAAATGTTCCTATTATGGCACAGAATGTTTGTTTCATTCAATTTCCCGTGTGATTAAACCACATGGGTTTTGCCAGTTTTATTGCTAATAAATTTCAGTTCTAGAAAGTTAAGATGATTCTTTTCATTTTCTGAAACGAGTTTTATTCAGCGATTTCAGAAATTAAGATTTAAGGTATCTGCAAAGTGTTTCACAATAATTAATAATTAATAAGGGCAAGATCCCACAAAAGCATACTCCTGACCAAAATGGAAATATTACTAATAACATTTGTGAAAATAATCTTCTGCTTCAATGAAAGCTTCAACAGAATGTTCATAAGTAATAAAATATCAGTAAAAAAATCATTATGATAATACAAAAAAATAACACATACAAATAAGAAATAATGACATGACAGTAAGTTAACGATTTTAAATACTCAAAATTAATTTTTATTATGTATTCCTTCTTGGACAGAAATATATGTAATTTGTAGAAGATCTTCAAGCTTTGTGTGTATTTTCCATGCATTCCTATTCTTATGCACGTTTTCTCACAAGTTTCTTTTGGGTAATATGTGATAGGATTGCCTACTGCTTGCCTCTAAGTTTAAATTTGCACACTTATTCCAGGTTGAATCCTAGAGAACTTCTTTCTAGAACACTAATTCCAGGTTACTGCATGTTTCTTCAAACCATATTACAAAAATTTATAATAAACTGTAGATATAAAATAATCTGACAAAACAGTAAATTATTTGGCAGCAAAATGTCTACAAATATGGATTATAATGAAGGTAAGTTCTCACCAATATGCCAACATACAAAGCAGGGCAAGTGTGAATTAGAGACGAAAGTATGCTCTCTGAAAATGTATCTGGTATATATTGTGTAGCTCTGATAGCAAGGCGAACCACATCAGCAGCAAGGAAACCACCAACACATAATTCTTCTATCTGTAATTATAATAAACCACTAGAACTAGAATTATCACATCAGTAAAATTATTTGTTGATACATAATTTTAATAAATATTATCACACAATATTTTAAGTTAATCAAATCTTCTAAGATTAGAAATTTTTACATTCTTTATGAAGTATTCAATTTTGAACTTTCTACAACTTACCAAGTGATTGTTAACCAGTTCAGCAAATGTTTCAATAGTAGACGTGCTAGGAGGCCTTTGAGAAACATTGGCAAACAACATCCAGGGAGGAAGATGTTGCACAGCTCTACAACATAGAAAAACATACTAATTCAAATATATTTAAAAACCATTATAGTAGTGAATTCTGTATTATTATTCACTTCTCTTTCAGCTACATAATACTAAATCATATTTACACAACTCAGTCGGAAACATATTTTCGGGAAACCTTACTATCTTTTAAGCTAAACATTCAAGTGCTGGGAACAAGAGATTTGCCATTCAAATCATCTCATTTCTCAATTCTTTGAAAATTAATACTCAGTAATAAATTATCTGAGTAATAAAACTAATTAATATCACAGAAATAAAATATTTAAGAGTTTGATTGATCACACATGACATCTTATTTTAAATTAAGATGCATATTATACGACAAAGAACCATATAAATTACAAATATTTTAGACTTTCAAATTTAGACATTAAGAAATTGGCAATGGCTGATTATTCTTAGGATGAACAAACAATGGTGTGACTATGAAGAAGGACCAGATACTGGTCGTTTTAAGCTACTGTGAGAATCCCACCGAGCCTTCTGATGTCACGACATTCTGGGAGTGTTAGTGGGGGTGGACCAACATCTTGACAAGAAGCGGGAGGCTCTCTTTGGTAAAGACGCATCGCGTCCACTTACACGACACATGACTCCCTTCTCTTACAAAAGCACAGACAGGGAATGTTCAGTAGCTCATATATTGCAGGGTGAGTCCAAGTGTCATAGGCAAAACTTGGATAGTGTTGGTTGTCAGACAAACTTGTGGATTGCTGCAGTAATCCTGAAATGATCTTTTTGATTTTAGGATCACACTAGAGACTTTTGTTCAAAATAATATTCATCAATTCGCTTTACATGTTTCTAAATTTTGCTTTTAGATAAGCAACATTTTGTAACAACATTTTTTGTGCTTTTAGTCATAATTTTGAGAATTTCCTTTTCTTAAAAAAAAAGAAGAAAAAATCATTTATACACATCTATTTAATTTGTATTAAATGATTAATCAACGTTATTATAATCAAAGTTGTTAGCTTGTTCAGGAAACCGAGCAAACTTTAAGACCAATAGTAACTTCACGTTCCTACATTTTGGGTCAGCATTCATTTTTTTACATTCGGTAGATCTACATCGACGACAGTGTCTTCAGATATGTCAAAGCAAAATTTTAACTTCTTCCTACGCTTTCCTCTACTCTGATGACCAAGGAGGCCGCAGAAGTGTCCATCCAATTTCAGTGTATGGCCCTAAAAATGCAATGCTTCATTTACTGAGAACTGAATGAACCATGAAGAAGCAACCTCTTTTCACACTGGAATGAAATGCAATAGAACAATTCAACTAAAACTCTGAACTTATATTACCAATCAAAAGGCCAGTTACTATTTTTTTCAGCTACAAGAAGAAATATCTCTGCCTAGATATGGTGTTTTCTTCCAACCAGAAGGATCATTTTAAAACATTATATTATGTTTAATCATCTTCATACATACAAATTTAAACTAATTCATCAAAATTGTGCAAGATTGTTGACCTTTACAAAAAAAGAAGAAGATTATTGTAGGCATACTGAAAGAGTAATGAATACTTAATTTACTTGCAAAACATAAAACTTTTATGTCATGAATGAGCACCTGTTGCTGAACTCCATTTAGAAGTGATGCATAAAAGGTCTATCCCTGTTTTACATTATAAACTACCAAAACCCATGATTCATATGTTTGACAGTCCACTCATTAGGTGACAAAAGTCAAAAACAAAAAAGATAATATTCTTTGATCATTACACTATTTCATTTTATTGTTTTGTAGGTTTTACTCATGCTTTACATTACTCCCTTTCAATATTATACTCCTGTAGGATAGTCAATGTAAATGCAAATTTTGATACATGAGGAGTCAATTAAGACAATAAATACAATTATTAATTAATGTAGAAAATAATCCAAAATTATACAACAAATGTTTTGCAGGTAATTATATTTTACTTAAATGATAATATTCCAAATATTAACCTACAAAAAATAACAAAGAATAAATTTACTAGCTTTAATAAATAATTTATGAAAAAACTTTCAATATATTTAGTTGAAAAAAGATAAATTATAACATACATAAGAATATCCTGGTGTGAAAACCTGGAGCAGATTGCCAACCACGATGTTAATAACCAAGGAGGGTCATTATCAAAGTTTTCTTGAAAGGAACTACAAGAACCCAAATAGGAGATACAGCATAGAAGCTCACCACTCCATTCTTTGGATCCCTAGGGAACAGAATAGGAACTTTCAAATAAACTTATTAGAATTCCAAAGTAACCTTAACTAAATTAGAAAAGGAATGTTACAACTAGAAGGAAAGGATACCCTTGAATATAACTAAAAATAACCTTGAATCATATGATTTACTGCTATTCAGGTATGTACTCGTATTCTAAATATCAACATTCTAAAGATGTTTCTATCCCAACTAGCCTAACACACTCCTATCCCCCTCTTTTTAGAACTTTTAAAATCTTTTAGGAATCTTACCCTAGCAGACTCCAATAGTCGATTATTTTTATAAACAAGTCATAGTCTATACAAGGTAAATTAATAATGAAGAATGTGTTTCCCGAATTTATTTACTGTAGGAAACACAATAGTCAAAATTCTGACTGAACATATTCACATCAAGTACAACAAATTTAGAGCATTCAGTGCCGAACAAGGGGATGACCATGGTCCCATTAATTACGATGATCAATAACTTTACATTCCTCAATAAGTTAGCCCCTGAGTATGAACCTAAATGCTAAATAAATGCACATATTCAAGAGAAGTATAGGAGATACTACTCTCCAGAAGTGAGCAAGAAATTTTTTTACAAATTCAATACACTGTAACACAGCAACATTGTGAACCTGAGCGCAACAGTTGACATGGAATCAAACAGAAAATAATAGAAGAAGAAATAAAATAAGAGCATTTCATATAAGAGTACATATACAAAATCTTACCAAAAAGTCTCACCATACAGCAAAGAAATTCAATAAGTATTATCCATAACATAATAGGAAGATTAAAAATATTCACAGGCATACTATATCCTAGATACAATTTGAAAAATGCACAAACATTACCTTTTTGCTGTGCACAAGACTGCAAGTCAAAAGTTCATGCACTTGATCCTTCCTACACTTCCTCAGGATCCAATCGCACAAATACAGATTCTTTTCTTGAAGAGGATCTTGTGAAGTTTGAATTGATGATTCTAGCTCAAGCCAACTGCTGAGATTCAACTAAATGTATAATAAATAGATACAAATTAGCCAGATATATAATTCTTTCTAAGAAATATTCATTTAAAAAAATCATGAACTGTTATATTAAAATCATAAATATTTCACTCTCACATTTTTTACACAAAAAAAGGTAACCTGAAAAAAACAAAAACAATGACATCCTTGCCTTTTTCCCAGCATTTTGCCTTTAACATTCGGATACTGAACAGGAGGTCTATTGTAGATCTGTTTGCACAGAAACCATACTGCTTCTCCTCTAGTTGGTCCTCCAAGATGATGCACAGCCTCT
Organism: Laupala kohalensis; assembly: GCA_002313205.1. Classification (NCBI taxonomy): domain Eukaryota; kingdom Metazoa; phylum Arthropoda; class Insecta; order Orthoptera; family Trigonidiidae; genus Laupala; species Laupala kohalensis. Next base: position 103,751 of record NNCF01129295.1, read on the forward strand.
TAATGATATTTTAGAGTATTTCCAATTCTTGTGATATTAGTTACTCCTCTGTTGGCGTACTTCAGTGTGCTTCCCTTCTCACACAGTGGGATTATAACACCTTTGTTCCAATCTGCAGGCATTTCGTTGTCCTTTCATAATGCATTCAGCACTGTATAAATACTGTACTCGCATCCCAGCTGCTTTGATTATATCAGCACTGACACAGCACATCTATTCCTGGAGACTTAACCCTGGACATTCTCTTTAGGGCTGCTTCTATTTCACTCCATGTTAATGGGGTCTCCTTAGAATTCTTACTCATCTCTAGTTGGTTAGTTGTCTGATATTCGACTGTTCTTTCTTATTCCATTCGAAGGAGGCAATCAAAATGATTCCTTAAAATCTCCCCGATGTCCTCTTCCGTCCTCATCACATTACCATGGCTTTACTCAAGGGTCTCGATGCTATTTGTTAACTTCCATTATTTTCTATGACTGTAAAGCCACTTCTAATATCCTTTGCTATATTTCTCCACTTTTTGGATGATGGCATCCAAACACTTCGTCTTCTCATTTTGTATCATTATTTGGACTTTCAGCTTCTTACAGCAGTGTATTTGCTTGAAGTCTGTATTCTTTGCCTCATCCCACACCTCCACTGATTTAAGTTTCTCTCTGTCCTTTTCCCTTCTGGTTATATTCCTACTGACAGCGGTTGTCTAGTGGTAGCATCTTCACTTCCATGATCTCGTTGAGCAATAGAGTATAGGTTCAAACCCTGCTCAGCTGAACTAGGTGAGGTTTTCAGCTGGGGTATCCCTCACCTACTCCAAATAAATGTCGGTTCACTACCATAAGTTCCCTGGAAATCCAACATCTCTCCTTTCCAATCCCCTTATTCAAGTCCAAAGGTTAAGTGGAAGAGCAGGCTTCATGGCCTAATCCTCACCAAAAGGCATTTTTTTAAAAATATTTTAAAAATAAATAAATAATCTCTCACTGCTGTTCTCACATATTTCTTTCCACCATGGTCATTTCTTATTTCTGACTTTCATGCTTGTCTTTCCATAGACTTCAATGGCTTCTTTCATCAAAATGTTTTTGAGTCTGGTCCATTCATAATCTCCGTTCTTCAATTCATCTGTCGGTAAGCGCCTTTTAATACACTCTTGGTATTCAGACATCTTATCCAAATCCTGGAGTTTCAATACTCTGATCTTTGGTAATCTCTTGGTATTTACTTTAGGTAACTTGATGTCTGTTAAGTCTGCTATGAACAGCCAGTGGTCAATATTAGGCACTTGATATGAATCACCTAGATGTCTGTGAAAAGTCTGATCATTTCCTTGATCACTATAACATAATCAATTACAGTCTTGTCTATTCTAGCTGTACCTGTAATTAAGAGGTCAGCTCATTTCTGGATCAAACTATTTGCTTGATCCAGAACTACTTGCTGTTCCTCAAGCAGAAGTCTAGGAGATTCCCCTCTTTTATTTCATGTACCACAGCTGTGGTCTCATTAACTTCTCAATACCATTTCTTTTTGTCACAATCTGTGCCCTCAAGACCCCAATGAATATCACCTTTTCTACATGGATGGCATGTTCTAGATCTTCCAGGAATTAGATCTTATCATGCTGATTACATCCTGTCTATGATGCATACACCTGCACCAGTGTCAACTTCTTTCCACCCAGAAGTAAAAATAATAAAAACAAAAATAAATAACAACAATCCTCAAAAATAAATTTGGTACGTAAGAAATTGTTCTTTACAGACAATAAAATAAATTCACTTCATTAATTTATTAAATAAAACTATAAACTGATCAAACTATGATTGACTGTTGTTTCAAAGTAACTATTTGACAAACCTGATGTTGGTCCACAAGACTTTTCCAAGAAGGGCCAGGTTGCCACGCACACACCAAAGCACTTTCAATCTCCTTCCTATTACTGTATGCTAAGCGCTCACACAAATAAGAGTACAGACTTAGAAGTGAAGGTGTTCGGAACAACGGGGGAGCTCCTTTGTAAACCTCATCCATAAATCCAAAGTAAAGTGAGCAAAAATTGAGAGTATGCATCATTATTTGTTGTGTATTAGGTTTTAATTCTTTTCCAACTGCCTCACCCACAACAGAAGTGTCAACAATTGAATCACTGCTAACACTACAATTCAGGTCTTCTGATTCTCCTTCATGCACATCTAACATGCAAGCCAAGGCAGCTGCAGTCCGGATCTAGAGAGAGAAGAGGCAGTTCACTAAAAAATGAATAATCTACTTAATGAAAATACAACACAATCAAAAAGAAGGGAAATTAATGAAGTATTATCTGATGCATAATTCATAATACTTACAGTTTCCGGAGAGGAAGTTGTATTACATGCTAAATGATATACATCTTTACGCAACACATGTAACAAGTGTGGATATGTAGAAAAAACAGCAATAATTTTTTTCGGTAAAGATATTGACTTCAGAACATTTTGAGATACCGGAGGATCAAAAATGAAATGATAAGCTTTCAGTAATCTCAATAACACCTACACAATAACAAACCAACAAATTTTACAAAATTTCACACTGAGAAAATAATATTACTACTAAATAATACCACAATAACAAGTACATAAAAAAAATTTAAAAAGCAAATGGATTCATTTAAACAAGTTCATGTATCCTTACCTTATGTTGTAAGGATCTAGCATCCTGTTGTCTAGCAGTCCAGTCTAGAGTAGTTTTCAACTGAGCAGCAACATCAGCAAAAGCAGACTCTGTTGATGCAGTCAAAGTGTGCTTTGATTCAAATTCATCATTTCTCACAGTATCCACCAACTTCTGCAGGACTATTTCCCATTGTTCCAAGGGAGAGCCTGACTTATGGTCTGATTTGGGCTGTTCTTAACATTAGAGCACAATAACAAACATAAATCATAGGTACATGAGAATATAGTTGGAAAACAAAACAGTGCTTATATAAAAAGAGTATGATTCTAACTAAATAAAAGATACAAGAAAACATTTCAGAGAGCGAGATAAAAAAAATCACTGTGCAGAGAGTTACTGAGACTAAAAAAAACTGTTCTCAATTAAATGGTTTTTCAATCATATCTATGGAGCACACAGAAAACCCATAAATAATCAAAAATGCAAAGAAAGGATTTCCATAATATCCATCAAATAAGTAAATATTCATTTCTCAACCCCTATAAAAATGAATTGAATTTGTTAAAACAGTGTCAATAAGATGAAAGCATTCTTAAATATTTAATGATAATTCAAAATTGGTTGAATGTACGGTTTATATTCTATGGATGTGCATGAATTTTTTTAAATCCTGTATTAATGTTTTCCTTGATAAATTAGAAGACACTTCACACATTTTCTGTGAAAGCTCAAGACCTTAGCACATCAAGAGTTGTCAGGCTGGCATAAGCTCACTTCACATAATACATTTGTAACTTAATGTAAGAAATGTATGTTTGTTAAAAAATGAAAACACCTCAGCAAGGGAAATATATGCAACAAAGAGTTATCAGTTAATATATTTAATTTATAATAAATTGCAAAACTGAACCATGTGTCGAGATGTTATCAATTATTTGCCATGACAAATTATATTATTTGAGCAATGCAGCTGAGCAAAATGAAGTACTCTTTTAGTTAACATATCAATGCTAATTGCTATATGTCGATGAACTATTTCTACAATAACCACATCCATTTTCCCCAACTATCAATATGAGCACATTGGAACATCAAAATTGTCATGGTAAAATGTATCGTGTGAAGCCAACACAACAGGACAAATACCACCACTGTCTGAATCACAGACATCAAAGGACATTTGAAGCAAAAATTAAATGCATTATTGAGAGACAAAATGCATCATGAAGCGAGTTCTAGATACAAAATTCTCACATTTGCCAAAACAATATAAACAATGTGAACATTCTATGTCACAATCCTGGCATAGTTGATCCTCAAGGAAAATTACTTTAGCATTACAATGACTATAGCATAATGCACCTTCCATTTATTATGGTTTTAAGCACAGCATTCTCTCATGAACCAAACAACAATACTAATTTTCACTAACTACTGAAGCCATTCTTGCTTTTCAAATGAGCAACAATGTATCATGCATAATAAATATTTTAGTTTCTGCAATTATTTAATTTTATTTTAATTTAAGAGATCTATGTTTTTTAAAGAGATAAAATATGATATTTCACTACCATTAATTTATTTGATTATTAGCACATCCAGTACTCAACATCAAATTTACAACAACAAAATTTTGAAACATAAAACCTACAAAATTAAGTAAAGAAATATTCTTCAATAATTTTAATTAAATAATAGTACAGATATAGGCCTAATAAGTTATTTTCCATCAAAATATATTTACTCTGATGACTACAACATATTCTTTTATTACTGTTCAAAATATAAACAACTACTGTGTGTCTGGTGGTGTGTGTGTGTGTGTGTTTTTTTTGTTTGTTTNAATAGAAAACCTGAATTTAAAAAATAGACTTCTATTGAATTGCAATGCTCCAAAATTATTAATATTCAACTATTTTTTCAACATTTTTCTATACAATTAGTTATGGAACTGGAACAGTGATTTTATGGTATCAGTTCTCGGTTCTATCAAGAACCAGAAGAACCAATAACAGGAACCAACTCATTTCAATAATAAATACTCAGATTACCAAGGTCAAATACAAATGATTTTCTAAAAATATTTTTAAACATGTCAAGTGATTATCTAGATTCCATGATCTGTGATTACTTTCATTCTATTAACTGGTTCATATTTGTATTATTCACAAGCCTTGTATATTTCCATACAAATTTGATAAACACTACAATAGAAAAAGTCATATTTTAATTACCTGAGTATAGTCTGTCCGTCCCTTATTTGGAGAGGCAAGATTTAAAAGAGAAAAAATGAAGTTGAATAAAATCAAAGTCTTTCTGAAGGGAAATGCTCATTTAAAATTCCATTTGAAATGGTTGGCTCTGACAGGTATAATCTTATAAATGTTAAAATGAAAAGCTAACATTAGCAGTCCACCTTCTCCTCTTGAAATAACCAGATCCACACAGACATCAGTTCTATTTAGAATTCTCATGCCATTGTTTTATTGCCATGTGCCTGATAATAATTTAGACCTCACAGTTCAAAGTTAGCATTGAAGCATCTTCGATAGCCCAACTTATCTTTTATCAAAGAAGAATCCTGTCTCGACAATCTGTCAGTTCAGTCAGTTCTACATGACAAGTACCAGATAGGTTTACTTCGAAAGAGCATCAAATCTCATGTTCTTTGTGTTTACGTTACATGTACATCTTCAATTTGCTTAACTCGTTTTCACCCACGAAACTTTGAATTCCTGTCCTAACTTCCAAATATAGTCCCCCCACCATGGATTTTGGGAGATTATTTCAGAAATATATTCTGAAAAAATGAATTTTTCAGGGACTATATTCGAGTAAATACAGTAATTCATTTTCATGAATACTACCAAGTCACTACTGGATGGTGGAAAAACGTGAATAGTATTCTTACTCATATATATTTAACAATTAATTTGATGTCAATAAGTCATGTCAACTCCTAGTAACAAATAGAACTATTATTGAATACAACATTTATCATGATTTAAACACTAAATGCTTTAGGTTGAAGTATTCTTACTTGGTCTATACTGCAATGTGAGACGTTGACATGCTGTCTCGTATTCTTGAAGTAAAGACACAGGGATCTTCCTAGCAGCATGTAATTTAGCAATCAAAAGCTGCCGAGGAGAATGATTTTTCATATCTGCTTCAGGAACAAGTAAGGCAGGAAGAAAGTGCAGTTCAAATTGAGTCTTCCGAAACAAAGAAGAATCAAGAAGAACTCTGCTGATTTGCCCTTCAGTTTGCTTGAAGTGAGTCAATGCAGCTTTAACATCCTCTTGAGGAGTCTGCAAAATTAAAAGTATGAATGTGATAAGGAACTTGAATGTGATGAATCTGATTAAACATCAAGAGTAATTATTCTATTGTCAGAAAAGAACCAGAATGCATTTGCAGTTTTAACATTATGCAGTATATGGTATATTTTGTTACATGAGAAACTGGATAAAACTACAAATAATCTTGTAGTGACACACAGGGACCCAGACAATAACCTGAGAAGAATTTTTTCACTCTCACAGTTCATACTTATTACTACTAACTATGAAAATACATTGGTGGCATTCCTTAAACAAATATATACAGAACATACATAACATTCAGCAAAGTACATGCCACTCAATTCAGGTAACTTGCTGCTTTTAACAGACTAGGACACTTGGTTCTCTAAGCTTCTTTGTTAGAAGTCTGGAGAAGTTGGAAACATCCTCAATAGTGCTGCAGTGCCAAATATTGTGAAAAATATAACCGCAAGGGTAGCATAGTCAGTTAGAGGTAAAATAAACATTTTAAACATACTTGCATAAGTTATCAATCTTATAAAGTATATCTTACAAATATATAAAAGTTATCATTCTTATAAATATATAAAAGTATAAAAATTAGACAACATTTATTTTGCACTTTTTAAGCAAATAGACTCAAGCAATGCTTAGTTTGCCAGGGTTAACTACACACCACTGATCCTGTCAGAGATCAAACATCAAATTCTTCTTCAGTTAAATACAGCAACAATACACTTAAAAATGGGTAGCATCAAATAACTACTGACTGACTTGAAATAAATTACTTTGAAGCACAATTACCTACATTTTCAAAAGCAAACAAGCCACTGCCTGTCGTTTCACCCAAATCTTGCAAGCGAGTTTTACAAAGAGAGACATAATCCGCCAACAAATGACTGCACTGGACTGGAGCAGTAGGAACCTTCAGAAAAATATAAATGATATAAAATATTACTCAGTACATAAAACATAGGCCTAAGATCCACAAACATTTTGGATAGGACCAAGAGGAGTCAATTAGTATTACTGGAGGTAAGCTATCTACAAATCACAAGAAAAAAATTATATAATATTAATAATAATGATAAAAGCATGAAATGATTATATCTGATACAACTTTTTTCTACAATGATACAAACTTTCCTTCAAAGAAAACTTGTCTATTCCCTTTTAAACATTAGAATAATTTGCAGTCTCATGGGTAAGCATAAGATAGTAGATAGTGAAGCTAGAATGCATGAAAACTATAATATATTCTGAAAATATTAATTATACATATTTAATTACAATACATTGGATACTAATTTCTCACTATTAAGAACATATTGAAATCTAACTTTACCATTTTCTTTCTAGTTTAGATATTTTACTAGTATAATTCTCATTAGGTACAGACAAACCATTAAACATATTCCTCATATGGACAAATGAAATATATCAATTAAACAAGACCTTGTTAATGTGCACACGCAGACAAAGCGGTGGATCTGTTGGAACTAAATCTGTGAGAAAATCCATTAAAAATGAGAACGTAGCAGGATTTAATGCTGTCAGCACAGAAACTCCAGCTTCTGCTCCAAAAGTTGCACCAAACCAAGCTCCATATGAAGGAAAAATGGTATGAAGAGCCGAGGCCGATATGAGACATGCTTGACGAGCCAAAAGGAAAGCAGAAGCTAAAAGTGGTCGATGCTGCCTCGTCAATGCTCTGGTCAAAAAACTTTCAATTAATGCTGGGGAAAGATAAAAAGTTTAAATAAATATTATTATAAATAAAATTTAATAAATGAAGCACAAACCATGAAAATTGAGCAAAAATTGCTTACTTTTAAGGTGAGCAGCAGTACCAGGAAGATGAACAAGAAAAACATTAGTAACCATAAGGATACTCTGCCAATTAGCTTGCTCTTCTTTTTGTATTAGTGTAGAAATGCCAGCCAATGCTGCTTCAAGACCCATTGCTGAGAGCAGCTAACAGACAATCAAAAGAATAAAGTTAGATAAAAATTCATCACTTATATCAAATGACCATCCATTTGTACACACTTCAAGAGTAAAATGGTGAATATATGCAGTTCACCTTAACCCACTGACTCCCGCAAATTTTTTATAGCACTGACTACCAGTGGGGTCCCTATGGACCCATGGGCTCTAATGACCTAAAAAACATATCAACACCAAGGTTCCTAAACCTTTGTTGTTGGGGTTTTTTTCCTCAGAAGAAAAAACTTACTTTTGCAAGTAAAATTTTCTTGAAAATTAATTTTTAATACATATTTGTATTTCCTGACACATATTTAATGTTTTTGTATGATACTTCTCATCTCGCACATGTCTACTTATTATCTTCCTGTCTTCTTTCCTTGGACATATCTCACATCTTCCTCTCCTCAGTTATCATAGATTCTTCTCTCTTCTGTTTTCTTGTATTTTACACATTTCTCTGAATCAAAAACATTTAGGATGAAACAATTGAATTTATGTTATGATCTGCGAAGGCCAGAGATCCTAGGAGATGGACCAGACTGCTGATGCAAAATATCACATCCTACTAAAATATATCATCCATACAACCGAACCATTAGCTCGACATGCCAAATCATTTCATTTTCAAAAGTTCTCTTTTCATTTATTTCAGTGTCTTCCCACTCATTGTTTGATTCATGGGAATTTCAACTCACTCATAATAAATTAATTGGCATTTGTTTAAGTTGTGAAGGTAGTATGAAGCAAAACTTGAACATTTCACCAAATACTTCACTTTCACATTCATCATAAGACGGAAAAATAATAGAAGCCACACTCCCATCCAATAATAAAGGTTCCTTATGTGCCTAAAATTGAAGATATAGGTGAGAAAAATGTGTCAGTGTGCAAATACACTCCGTTATACTCGCACTTCTCTTACATCTTCTTTGATTGAATTATCCCCATTGATTATTGATCCAAGATATTTGTATGATTTAACTTCTTGAATCTGCACATTGCCAATTTTTATATCTATTAATTTCTGTCCACCAGACTTGCATCATAAGTGTTTCATTTTTTGGCTTTTTACTGTGAATTCATATTGTATAGACTGATCTTTAAGTTTCTGAAATACATCAATGAGACTTGGTTTATTTCTCTCAGTTCAGAGAATATCATCAGCATATGCTATACACTGTTTTAGTAATGTGGATATGTTACCTTTAGTTTCAAGTTGTTTCATGATTACATCGATAATTATGCTAAAAAGGGTAGCTAATAAAGAGTCTCCTTGCTCGACTCTAAACTCTACTTCAAATTTACTGCTAAGTTCATTGTTTATTTTAACTCTGGCTATGATGTTTGTGACAGTAAGTGCAATTAATCTAATTAATTTGGTTGGGACTTTATACAAGCACAGGCAGCCAATGATTTTGTTCCTGAAGACAGCCATTGCTTCCATATAATATATAAATATACTGAATAATTCCATCTTACATTCATGACTTTTTTTGAAGATCTGCCTTACAATGAAGATGTTATCAATTTTAGACCTGTTTGGACGGAAACCCATTTGGCTGTGACTTGAGTTTCGGCTCAACCATTTCTGACTTGTTATTTAATAAGATGACAAATCTTATACACCAGGTATAGCAATGTTATATGTATATAATTAAGGCAATTATGTCTATCTCCTTTCTCGTATACTGGACATATAATTCCTACGTTCCACTCTTCTGGTAGTTGTTCTTTATTCCAAATTTTTAGGATTAACTAGTGTAGTCTTTTCTTTAGGGTTCTCCCACCAACTTTTATTAGTTCTGGGATGATGTTATCTAGACCTGCTGCTTTGTTTTGCTTTAAATTAGAAATTATGTAGCATACTTCATTGAATGTCAGTGGTGTGACTTCTTGTTGGCCATTTATATCATTGCTTATATCGATGAGCGGTTTTGGTTTGTCCTTTGGGTTCAATACCTCACAGAAGAATTCTTTCTATCTTTGTAGTATTTCATCAGTTTGCACTAACACATTTCCCTCTGTATCTTTGCATATTCCTCTGTATCAGAAGATATATTGGGGTACATCTCTTCAGTTGTATGGTTTTTTTGATATTGTCAAAGAACTCCCTTGATTCATTCTTTCTAAAAATTTCTTGTACGTTCTATCTTGTCGTTAAGTCACTTTTTTTTCATATTTTATTCGTTTCTTTCCTTCGAAAGCTTCATAGTTTGCTCTAGTTCTATTTTGCAATGTTTTCTTCCTATTTTCATTTTTTCTTTGATGATCTACCTGCTCTCTTCATCCCACCATTCACTTCTTTGAATCTGTTTTTGTTTTCCTATTGTTATGTTTGATGCTTAATGTACACTTTTCTTTCTTTCTTCCCACTCTTCATCGATTTCCATATCTTCTGAACTATCTCAGTGTTCTAGAGAGTATAGTTCTATTTTCCTTTAGTTTTGTAGGGTCTTGCAAGTAGGTTTGATCCCATTTGTAAGTTTTTGTGGTATCTTTTGAAATGATCTTGGGAGTTTGTGTTTGAGTATAGTTTTAACTAAAAATTGATTGTATTTTGGTCCAGTAATACCCAAGTTCCTGTGTGTATCAATTTATGTTTAAATTGTGTACTCAGAATTATCATGTCATAGGATGCAGCAAAGTCAGCCAGCCATTCACCATTTTCATTCACTGTTTCATGCATGGCATCATTTCCAGTTATGTGATTATAAATTCCTTCCTTTCCTAACTTTGCATTGAAGTTGCCCATGATTATTAACGTACCAGATCTGGGTTCATTATCAGTTATGTTTTGTAGACAATCATAAAATTGTTCTTTCATTTCATCTTCTTTTTTGTTTGTTGGTGCCTATGCATTAATTATTGTTATGTTACTGTATTTTCCCTTCAGTCTTAGTTTAGTCTCTCATTTAGTGCCATAAATCTGATTACATGTTTTAGCATTTCCTTCTTTAGTTAAGAGCCAGTTCCAGCCAGACCTGTTTTAGATTCTGGTCCAGTAAAATAAAATACAAAATCTTTCTTCATGATAAGCCCACATCTACTCCATTGGGTTTCGTTTACAACTATGTCTAATTTTGTACTGCTAATTTTCTTCTATTAGTTCTTGTAGTTTTCCAGGTTGCAACAGAGCTATCAAATTCCATGTTCCGATATCCATTACCAGTTTCTTTTGCTTTAGTCATCTTACATTCCTATTTACCTTGTTCTGAGGCTGATAGTTTTGATTTTTAGTAATTGTCTTTTTTACGGGTGATGGGTAGCTGGCCCAACGCCCCAACCCTCCTCTTTTATCCGGGCTTAGGACCAGCAACGGTATTCGAGACCTACTAAATCCACCCCCCAATGCAAAGGGCAGAGTTGAAATACGGAAACTCTCATATATTAAACCAGTCCATAAAGCGGGACTCTACTAGTAATAACTATAGGCCAATAAAAATTACTTGATAGTCTTGTTTCAGGAAAGATCTTAACTTTTGTTCACAAATATATATAATACCTCTTCAGCATGGATTTGTTGGAGTATCTACAGTAACAAACTTAAAAGCCAACTTAATATTGATACTTTAACATCCAATATTAAAGGTGGTTCATTCCTTATATTCAGACATGTCAAGACAAGACAAGTTTGATTTAATCATCAAATTATTATTGAGGAAACTGGAACATTCTGGTACACTACTGAATTTGTTTAGATCATTCCTATCTAAACAAAGAGTTTTAAAAATTAACTTTTAATCTAAGATTATTCATGTTTTGTCAGCGGTTGGCCAAGGAACCCTCCTTGAACGTGTTATTTATTATTTTTATCAATGATGATAAAATGTGTGTAAAGAATAGTAATATTTTGTTTTTTGCAGATGATACTAAAATATATAAAGCTATTTATTGACTTTTACTTCAAGAGGATATCAACACCTATAGTGAGTGGTTTGAAATGAACAGGCAAGTGAAGGGGGATGGGGATGGTTAATTGATAATTTTTATTTAAAGTATAAAATATTTAACATGATACTTCTCACCAAAATATTACAATTTGACTTCAACCACAGAAGAAGTTATTCTATTACAAAGACATTCAAAGTGCAAGATGTGTCGAGGAACATCAAAAAACACACTTTTCTTGGTCTGCTAACAAGAAATTATCCAGCTCACTCATGAGTCACTTTCTATTACGGCACAATTCTCTGTGACTAGTTGAAATTTGCTTCAGCAATATATGGCTCATTGCTAAGCTCAGGTCCATAACCTTCTCACTCCCAAGACTTTTGTAATGTTATCGTTGAAGTTATTTGTCCTAAAATATTTTAAATTTCTTCCCTTGTTTATTTTGTGTAATTGATTGATTAACAAATGGTAAATTAACAATATTTACGCAGATAAAGAACTATAATTACAACTCGTAAAAAAAAATCCCCTTCTCCCTTGCTACGTTTGGCTGTGATTTAGATTAATGACTATTCCAGAACAGTAATGCTTGATACTTAAATAATTAGATTTTAATGTCCAATAATGACTAAATCATAAAAATATTTTAGTAAGTTACTTCCTTGGTTATTGAACATTCTTGTTTCATCACCCACATATGATAAGATTTCCACTTCATTTTTATACTTTTCCATCCTTTCATACCTCAAAATTGGATTAAAGCATGCTTCACTAATTAAATCAAATCCAACCCAACTACTAAAAAATAGTTGTAACTTTTTACCCCTTTGTGGATTCATTAATAATGAATGTGAAGAACACTCATTTTGTATTATTATTTAAAAGTTCTAAATTTTATTTATTGATAAAAACAACTTATTTACTTTCCAAATGAATATATTACTTTAAGATTTTATAAACTGAAACTGTCTAAGTTAAAAAATGGACTACTTGAAATTGACTATATTATTGAGTGTTTATGAATTTTGGGAATATTTATTTATTTTATTTATTTATCATTTTACCTACATTTTATGCAAAAAAGTATACAACCTATAGAGGTAGACACGTAAGTGCTGCCTGTGCATAAGCATGGAATACATATAAAATTGAAAAATGAAACTTGTTCACTAAATATAAATTATATTATACTAAATTATACCTTATACTAAATTATATTATAAATAAAATATTTGCTCTTAATAACATTTTTATTCATCCAACACCAAAGCAATATTGGAAATATATTTATATATAATTGACACTGACCAATTTTCAACCTTCCAACATGGTTTTAATTGTATATAATTTAAAGTAATTTTAAATAATGTGAAATGTAACTGCATCTCTGCATACATATCAAGCCCACATGAGGAGGTCAACAAAACCTCAAAACATAGGCAAATCTGTAACAACTGTATTAAAAGAAGATTTCTGAAAAAAGTAATTCTGTAAGTTTATTGATTGTCTCTAAGACACACAGTATGTGAATGAATTTGTTAAAATAGAATAAGACAATCGAAATCTAAATATTGTGAAAATAATAAGTTAATAATAATAATAATAATAAAAAAGTTAATGATAATAATAATAAAGTTTAATAATAATAAAGTTAATTGTAATAATAATTATAATACTCACATTTTGCACATACTTTGAGGTAGAAGGTTGAATCACTGTTTGTAACCATTGCTGTTGAAGAGAGAGTGCCTTTATTGCTGAAACAGAAGATCCCTTGGTCAAAGTCTGCAAATTCAGCAACAGGAACTTTTGTAGCACCGTTTCTTCAATGTACCATTTCCTTTCCCTCAATTGCAGAAAATGTTTTCCAGATGGAGCACCTTCCACTTCCATGAGAACTTGACTAGCCATCTATAATAGAATATAAACTCACTTAGTAATGAAACAATTCAAACTAGGCACTTTTGTTCACGTAAGATATTCATGTATTAGAATAATCTACTTCAAATTATGAAAATTCTTTTAGATGTAATGAACAGACAATAGATGTCCATGTAAATACATATCTAAATTATATTTTGCATAATCTTTCAGCATCACTATGCACAGCACTGGAAAATGCACTATACTATACTATACTCATACTATATGTTAACATCACAAGAAAGAAAGAATGAATATTTAAACTATATTGATTCATGGCTAGTAATGAATAAATTATCACTAAATGTAGAAAAATCTGTCTACATGACTTTTGACAATTATAAGGATAGTGTGCCAGACACTTGAAATTAAAATATGAAACAAGCATTAAGAAGAGTAGAAAGTAACAAATATTTAGGAATAATGTTTGATTATAACATGAAATGAGACAAACACACAGAAAGCTTAATAAAGAAAACTAAATATCTAAGATACATCTTTTCCAGAATGTCTAAATATACACATACTGAAATACTAATGACACTATACCATGCATTTTTTCATAGTGTTATTACCCACAGGATTATAGTTTGGGGTGGAACATACAAAATGATTGTATTTTGCTACAAAGACTACTAACTTTAATTATTGCCAAAAGATCTCAAGATAGAAATAATGCAATTGAAAAAATGTTAAAAAGGTGGATCTCAATAAATATATAATGCATCTACAATAAAAGTATAACAGTGTTTAAATACTGCTTAGTCCTGTAACTGGACTAAAGGACTTAAGTAATCATATATAGTTTGTTGTGATAAGTATAATTGGAATACTACTAAAGAGTTACTTAATATATGAAAGTGGAATGTTCATGGCATGTAAAATGGTTTATAAATCTTTTATGTACCAGACCTACAAACAGGCATCTCATACCTCTGTAGGATTACGTATTTTATGGTTAAATGAATAAATAAATAAATGAATAACCTAGAGAGGTAACCTATTTGTAGGACTGGAGCTTAACTAAAGTAACTTATATACTAAGATCGAAAACAAATATATATAACTTGATGTCATAACTTGATGTTTTCAGCTTTAACAAAATAAAAAACAAATTACGTTTGATGGAATTTGTATTTAATGGTAACATTGATATGTAGATGAATTTGAGCATAAATATTATGATCTTCACAATTATCTATATGCATAATATTACTACACATTTGATACAATACAGGTCTTTATTTTCTTTTTCACTGATAGTACATTACTTATTGTTTTTAATTCATTCGGAATTAAATTGAAGAGAGTTAATGCTTTTATGTTGTTATTTTTATAGCTAACCATTTTTTGTCTTATTGTAATTTGTAATATTTTCTTTCTTGTTTTGCTTTTAGATTCTACAAATTTATTCTTAAGCATATTGTAATGAAATTTTAATGATTCAAAAGAAAAAGTTTGAACAATATTTAATGGATTGTTTTATATTAAAATGCTGGTTCCTTGTAATATAACACAGTCAATTAGATTAAATAACTCACCTCCGAGACCAACTTTTTGACAAAATTACACACAATATCACCACACAACTGTAGAGAGTCAGACTCAGGAAATGCAATTTTATCTCCAAGCCCAAGCTGTAGCAACGTAACAAGAACCCCAACACCCGCTTCACTTCTGCCTTTGTTATCAACTGCAACCATAAAGAGTTATTCAAACAAATGAAAACAAGCAAGTCTCTAATTAAGAAGTAAAAAACTTGAGGAACTTACAATGGAGTCTCCAAAATAAAAATAATTGAGTGATATCAGCCACAACTCCACTTACATTAATTTGCCAGTACAAGGTTTAGAAGCTGTTGCTCCCAACTTCAAGCCCTGTCTATTGATCTAGCACTCCTACAGTGGCAAACTGATATATAAACTTAGAAAAAAAATTCTGTTTACTAATAGAACACCGAAATTGAACAATCCATTCTTGCTAAGTATGTAAATAGTCGCTCCCAAGACAGCAGTCTGGCATGGCCAGTAACATTTATTAATAACATCACCTCATTATTTATGTGTTTTTCATTCCAAATATTAATGCTCTCTGCTTATTTTTCAAAGTGTATAGAGTTTTTTAAGTGTTCCTTTTCCCTAATTACAATATTTCTCTCTTTCTGTCCAATGCTAACTTTACAGTACTTTTTTCCTGTCCTACTGCTGGCTCAAAGAGTGCCCATGGAGTTCACAGAGAGTAGAGCTCCACAATTCCGTGGCCTCAGCACAAGGAGGAGGAGATGTAGTCAGCAAGTCAGTTTGACCCCAGCATAAACAAGGGACTCGATTTACAGCAGGTTGAGTAGGTCTAAGAGTCAGACTGGATGTGAGGTATGAAAAAAATCAAACTCCAACCATCCAATCACCAGCTCAGTGCTCTATCCACAGAACCATGATGACTCCTAAACTTAATGTTGACAATTAATTTTGTAGAACTATAATTCTGTAAAAGTCTGATTTACTTCAAGAGGGAAATATTTCTTTAAAATAAGCTTTTATTAATGATTAAATGTTAAATTTATTTGGAGGTGCCACAGTAAAATTACATCTTTAATTTTTTTGTAAATTTTTAATAATAGCCAAAATGATAGGTAGTTTCTTTTTTCAACTTTTTTAAAGTGATTACAGTTTGAATCACATTGTGGCGATATCACTTTATTAAATAAGTAATTAATTAATAATTTATGTCACAAATATAGGGATATGAAAACATTGCACGAGTAAAATGTTCAGGTAAGAAAAGTTAATTTGAACATAAAATTAAGAATTAGTACTTTCCTTCCCTAGGTTAGAAAAACGAAATCATAATACAGTTGTTCAAATCTAAAACTAGAAATCACCAGTGAATACTTAATCCTAAGTAATTTTTATAGTTTTCATAAATGACTATATTTATATTTACAGAGAAACATTTATGTAATTCAGTAATACAAATTTTAGATCAGGTGCTTGAAAATTTAACAATGTACCTATGCAAAAATTTAACAATATACCTTTGATAAGGAATTCATACATAATAACTTCTAATCACCAAATAAACATTGTGTACTACGAATATATAGCATTAGTATAAAACAACTAATATGTATGATGAATTAGAAAATTCTTATTTCCACTACCTTCAATATCCTGCGTTGTGCCAAAATGAAACATCAAATCATTAATGAAATAATCCAATGACTTCTTGTTTTCATTTCTGTAAAAAATATACACACATAAATAGCACAAATAATACAGATGTGAATACAAAGTAAATCACAAGTTCAACGTTCAAATTTATCACAAATGATCATACCGCTATGTTAACCTAAAAAATTTTGCCGAGCAATGCTAAATCCTATACATTGAGTTGATTAATACAGTAAATATATTTGGTTCAATATTAGAAATAAAAAATATGCTGCCTTAACCAAATCTTCCCCTTTTAAACATTCTGGGGTCACAGCTAAACACCGTAACTTTTAGTCACATTTAAAGTTAAAGTAAACAAATATTTATCTTTGTGTCACTGTTTGGCTTCTCTTTCTCTTCAAAATCTATACCATAGGGAAAAAACTGCAAAATGAACATGTTAATCTTATCTGAAACCTGGCAGTTAAGATACACAAAAATCTGATACCATACTCTTTGCCTCAACTTAGTAGTAGACCATAAGATCTTTGAACAAAAAAATCTTGCAACCATAAGTTGAAGGCAAAACTTATTTATGAATTCTAATTAAGTGACAACTGTTGTTCAAAACATAGCTACTTGTAACATTTTCTAAGATGTCACATTTCCTGATGACCTATTTTTATTCTTTTTCTTTCTCTCCCACTATAGGGAAAGTGACACTGAACCGAACTTATCCACATAGTATGCATCACATGGGGATATTAATGGGATATAGTTTCTCTTTTGTATAATCCTCAAAATAATTCGCAGTCATAAATTCTAACATTTGAAACACTAACAGTTTTTAGTCTGCTGATTAGTAGGGAGAGCTTTAAAATATTAGTTCTTGAAGAATTTTACAAGATTTCCTTTAAGTGCACAAGAATTTAACATGAAATTTGATACAGTTTTACAATAGTGTGTAAGGGTGCCAATTCTTTGATGAATTGCCAATCCAACTCCACAGTGTGTTAGGGTATCCTAATAGATAAATAGGATATCTGTCAGGAAGAACGTTGGAATAGCAATTGGGCTAGTTTTACACAAAATGTTCTCCCATGCAGGTTTTTACATCAAACTACTAGGTACTACACCAGCAAAATTAATAATTGAAATACAACTAGATCCAGCAGATTAGAAACTACATTTCTAATTTGGCTAAAAATAATAAATTTGTCAAAACCTGTATTTAGTCAGAAAATTCAGATTTTTTCCTCATTAGCTTACCCTAAAACCTGACATTACATGTACCAAATAAGTTCTATTTTTAATTCTCTTTCTCTCAACTTTGGAGTAGTTTCATGGACTCGAATCGTCCGAAAAATTAGCCACAAAAACTTTTTAAAATATTTTATAACTTAGGAACAGCTCTAAAATAATGGAAAATTTGAAGGAAACTTATTTTTTTAAAATTGTTTCTGACTTTTCAGATTCTTTTAAAACTCAAGATAATAATGCAAAAAGAACATACTAAACCACCCTGAACCAAGATTGTTACGGAATATTATTGGCTTACAGACAATTGTACTAATAAGAAATTCTGGAGGATAAGAGAAAACAATGTTACCACACTAAAAAATGACATTATTTCCAAATAAATAAAAATATAAATGTCATAAGTTGAGAATGAACAGTTATAGTATCAAAGCCATTTACTAAAAATTCATCGAACGATAGTGGTAACACATTATTTGAATATTTTTTGTATTTTATATCTGTTTTAGATATGAAAATGAGAATGATACTCGGATAACAACAGAATTGTGTAACTGATTTTAAATCCTGAATGAAATTACAAATCATAAAATTGCAGTCATGAAGGGCACACAAAAAAAGTGGTTTTGTAATAACTGTTTACCGCAAAATCCATTTCAGTAATTCCGAAGCATAATCTTCAAGCCACACAATTACAATTATCAACAAAAATTAATTAAAAAATTGTCACTTACTGCATGATATAGAAATTTACAGAAAGAAGATCATTCTTCTGTAACATCCCAATGACCACAACCGGTAAAACCTAACAGGAGGATACAATTATATAGATTTTATAGTGACATGGAAAAATCTTTCACCTTAATCGATAAACAATCACAAACAAACCATATCAAACAAAAAAGCAAAGTGAATCACCATATCAATAATGGATGAAATAAAGCTATTTGTATTTAGCTTATCAACAGACTTTAATACACATAATGCTGCAACTAAGTCTTCTAATTCTTTTCTGGATTCAAAATAGTGACATAAACATGGTCCAGACATACACTTCAGAGCCTGTAAAAAAATTCACTTTCACTTCATTATCAACCATAGTCATATATGATCACACATAATTGCATAATTATAAAGAACACCACTGACCGTATTAGGAGTATCAAGAATTTTTGAAAGAATTAGTGCACCAAGTTTGGAGGTCACAAAAGGAATTTTTTCTTTGGAACATTGAGTGCTGTATTTGAGATAGGAATGTAATTCTCCTATCAGCTGCAATGCGATACATAAATGTTAGAAATGAAAGTTCACCACATATAAGTTATTATGAAAATAAGGTTGACTGTTCTTACACTTTGTACAGAGTCTTGCTCCCTGAATTGGACATTACTCACACCCTAGACAGAAAAATAATTTATTCAATCATTTTAAGTCTCCAAAATGTTTGTTAGTCACAATGAATTTAAAATACACATAAAGAAACGAACTTCAATTTCACAAACAATGCTGGACAAGAGCTCCAAAGACTCCTCCAGAGATTTTGAAACACGCTGCGTCTCTCTCTCCCTGCGTGCTCCATAACTGGCTGCAAACACCACATAAACCAAGCATTAAATAAATTAGGGACAGCATGCCTAACTATGCAACGGGTAAAACGAATTACTAAAGAATACTAACACATTAGCTTGTGAAATGCCTGCATACCGCCCTACACACACTACACTAACATTCACGATTCCCGCCTTCACTGTATATCGCTACTGCCACGGAGCACCACCAACACACCAACAGACAAATTTGACATACCTGTGCTTCTTATTTCTCGTATCTGGGCACATCTGGGTTGGCAACACAAATGTAGTCTCTATTGTAGTGGTACGCTTGTCAACTCTCTGCAGCTCCTACATATCTGGTGCCACGTACTTTACGGTTAAGCCGGCTTCAATTGACCACATCAAACTTCAGGCTTGCTCAAAGTATTCACTGGTATACTGCATTACTATGTAATTTTGAAATTAAAATTGTAGATTTTCTTGTTCGAAGTGTTGTTTAGTTGATTCAGTTCGTTCTTTACAGCTAACCGAAGGTTTTTTGGAATGGCTCCTGCATATAAGCTGACTTACTTTCCCTCGAAAGCACTGGGCGAACCTATTCGTTTCCTATTCTCTTATGGAGGAATAGAATTCGAAGATTTTCGCTTTGAGCGTGAGAACTGGCCCGACTTAAAGCCAAAGATGCCATTTGGACAGACTCCTGTATTGGAAGTTGATGGAAAGATGATCCATCAATCTACTGCCATTTGCCGCTTCCTCGCCAAGAAGGTTGGTCTTGCCGGGTCCGATGATTGGGAGGCTCTCCTTATTGATGCTGTAATTGACACCATCACAGACTTCAGGCAGAAAATTGCTAACTACCATTATGATAGCGATGCCGAGTCTAAAGAAAAGAAGAAGGAACCTCTGATCAAAGAAACAGTGCCATATTATATGCCAAAATTCGAAGAAGTTGTGAAGAAGAATGGGGGATATTTTGTAAATGGAAAATTAACATGGGCTGATTTGTATTTTGTTGCTGTTTTGGACTACCTGAATGGAATGGTCCGTACTGCTGGAGGGCAGGATCTTCTCGAGGGTTGCCCTGCTCTTGGTAAATTACGTGAAACAGTCCTAGAGTTACCTCGCATCAAGGAATGGGTTGCAAAACGTCCAACTACTGAGTTTTGAAGTGCCTAATGTGCCTTGATTTCTAAAATTGCCAGTATTAAAGAATACCAACATCTAAAGTGATGAAATTTTAAGTCTATTTTTATGAGATAAAAAAAATAATTTTTTACTTGTTAAAGTATGAGAATTATAAATTTACAGATTTATACTTATTATTTTGTATGATAATTTTGGGACCATTATAATTATGGTGTTGGAATCTATGTTTTCCCTGTTCCCTCTGTATACCACAGTATATTTTTATTATTGCCTCTTAGCTAACAGAATTGCAACTAATTACTGATTAGTTCTTAGATTTTTGATGTTGTGTACTTTCTGAATTTGCAAGTGTAGCTTCTCTCATTCCAGAAATACTATAGTTTGTACTAGACTGAAAACACTTTTGATCTATTGGTGAAGTAACTTTCCAAAATTTTTGCTTCTGCTGTATTCTTAAATCCAATTGGCAGAAGGATTATTTCCAATCATTCAGAATGTGACAAGACTGCTTTTTGTACCTTTCATAATGCTTATGTTGAAGTAATCTGTATTATCTTACCTATGAAGAGAGTTAATACATAAATATTTTTGGAAGGAATTTGTAATTTTTCTTGCTCTATATACTTTGAAAATTGAGACACTTCTTTCTCCTTTTTTCATCTGTGCTAAAAATCTTAGTTTCTAAATTAAATTTTTTTAATGATATTGAAAACAGTATTTGGTTGTGTCAAAAGAATTTGTTTTGGAATAATAGTCAAAAAACTTACTGTTCAAGTATATCCATTTACACCCAATATCTGTAGCACACATTATTGATTTAGCAGTACATTGTGATCAGAATGAAATGAACTCAATTCATGTTTTTTATAAATATCGACAATGGTCAAAAGACACAATTTATGATATAATAAAAGTTAAATAATATATATAAGATGAAGAAAAATTAAATTTACATATACCTTAATAGCAAAATAAATAAATAAATAAATAAGAATAATATGCAGAAAATTTGGTATTGTAAAATTGTTCAACACTACATAAACATTCGATTTCCTTTATTTTACATGTGAAACTTGATTAGTTGAAATTTGCAGTGTATACAGGTAGACTATCATAAAATTTAGTATATATATACAACCAATTTCTTTGTGAGTGTTATAATTGTATATGTCACTGTAAACTTATGTATACTATTGTGCACATAGCAAATTACGTTCAAGAGATATGAAGATGGAAAAGTCTATATACCTAAATTTATGAAAAGCTCTTTACAAGGGTATTTACTAGATTTACAACGAATAATCCTATTAGCTCATTTTTGCAACTTAAATATTTTCAACCACCCTGGACCGTTACCCCTAAGTATTACACTATAGGAAAGTATACTTTGGATCTGGGAATAATAAACATTTAATAATACACTCCTGTCAACAGTACAACTTAACCTACATTATTTTCATTGGCTGTAGTATACTGAATCTATTACTATTGAGCAGAGGTTTGGGAGAATCTAAATAAGTTTTACAGCGACCAGAGTAAAAGCCAGGTGAGGATGGAGTTACAAAGACAATGTACACAACTGTGCCAAGATTGCATACAGTTAAAAATAAACTGTTAAAAACAAGGAGCAAAATCAACATTCATGAGAAAGGAATTTAATCAGTACCTAGAATACTATTACAGTGGCATGATAAAGTATAAGAGATATTAATATCACTTACATCATCCGAAGTCATGTGGAAAACATTTATTAGGAAATTGAAACACTCATTAACTTCTTTTATTACAATCTGTAAATTCTTTCACATAATAGAAACAATAGCACATTAAAAAGCTTTTAACTGCAGATTTAAAGAGATTCAATTTATTTATATATTTCTGGGAAGGGAATTATACAAAATTATTCTTGAATGATAAGGGTGTCTGGAAAAGAGTTGACATGCCAGGATGATGAATATTAGCCTTATGAGTGATAGATTTTAATATTTCTGTCTTAACAAACACAAAGGCATTCTTGAATTATTTCACTACATTTAACGCAGTTTAAGTAAAATGGTCTT
Organism: Laupala kohalensis; assembly: GCA_002313205.1. Lineage (NCBI taxonomy): Eukaryota > Metazoa > Arthropoda > Insecta > Orthoptera > Trigonidiidae > Laupala > Laupala kohalensis. The sequence goes on from NNCF01129295.1 coordinate 126,685, forward strand.
CAAAGATAGAATAAAGCAATTTTACATAAAATTTGGGTTAAATATTGTTTTGTTTTTTTGGGTGTCGGGGTGCTTTAGGGCTTGTCAATGGCAATGGTATTCCTATTGACTAAGATTTTAAGTGTGAAAATAATTGTGTTTCTTACGTTATAGTACTATCATTCCTACTACAAATATAGAAAAAAATGACAATGAGAACCCACTTTCATAACTTACGTGTGGATTTATTAAATCTTGGAAAAAATTAGTCCTACTGGGAGTGCTGACTAAACAAGAAATCTCAGAAACTACAAAGACCTATAAACTTGGCAGGTAGGTCCTTTTTAGGGAGTCGACATCTGCTAAGAAAAGATTTCTTCAAAAATCTTCCCCTAACAGAGTGAAATGGTTGAAATATATGATGTATGTATTCCACCATAACTCTAGAGTACCTGGAGCAAACTTGATACATATATAACTGGCTATCTGATAACAAGTAGGGGGGGGGGGGAATCTCTGGCACCCCTAGGGAGGGGATGAGAAGAGGGTGACATGTAAAAATAATGGAAAAATTCTATATTAGATTCGAAACCAAAGTTTTCTGTGTTGTTCGGATGGATAAGGGTGTCCCAGATACTTTCTAAGATCACACTGGAGACAATATATTTCTAGCTTCCCTGGGGCAGGGGTAAGAGTGGGCAACAGGTATAAATAATAAGAAACGAATGATATTGGTGTTGAATACATAAATTTTTAAGACAGGAGTCACACTCTCAATGTCGCTAAGTCCATGATCACCCACTATGAGAGAGTGTGCTCCCTTTGGAAAGGGGATGAAAAGTAAATAAATGAAAACGACTGATATTAGTGTTGAGATGATAAGTTACATGGCCACTGAAATTAGTAGTGAAGTTCTCGAAAATGCTGAAGTCCACAATAACATATTAACTCCACCCCTTAGGAAGGGGATGCCATGAAAAAATTATCCAACATGACAGGAATCAGTCCATAATTTTTGGCGTCTCTGAGTTAGCAGTGAAATCCCGATATCCCTTAAGTCTAAATCCAGTCCTCATGAAACTATCACCACTAGCACCCCTTAGGGTGGGTGGGGGTGGAAACGGATTTATGGATTAAAATTATTGGAATTTGAAATATAAGAAAATTAAAATACATCGGATATATAATTTTAAGGTTGATGAGATGTTTAAACAACCAATGCCGGTGAGTTCAAGTGAGATCACTTAGGAGCATGGCATCCTTAGAGCTGGGAGAAGGTTGAGACGTAAAAATAACGTTAAATGACAGATATTAGAGTCAAGTCCATGGATTTTGTGTGTTCTGAGATGAATAATAGTATTTCCAGTGACATTATGTACCCTTCAGAACACGAGGTGCACAACAGCCCTGGAGGTGGTGGTTGGGAAGAGCATGAAATGAAAATTCAAAAATATCCACAAAGAAAGGATTTTATGAACATTTACCCCTAAGGAAGTGAAATGGAAATGGTGTTTTCTAAAAATTTTTTCTTAATAACACCAGTGAAAATAAAGGATACACACCAATTCTATCAAACCACCAACATTAATGAATAATATTTTGACTGGATGTCAATGGGAATGCGAGAAAGAATATAGTTTCCGACATAACAAAATTCGTGGGAGCAAAGATGCGGGGACTCAAGCTAGTAATAAATAAATACCTCCATAGCCAAATAACTTTTCCATAGGATAACATGAATGTACAGATAATTGAAATAAGTATGCAATTAAGATGCTATACTAGGGTTTCCAAGAAAACAACTCGGTATGTCAGGTACGTAAGATGAAAGCACTACTCCTTTCGAAATACATTCATTTCATTAAAGCTGTTTCCTTTTAATAGACCTAATTTTTATAGAAATCATGTAATTTTGTACTCCTTAAATACTATATAGTTGTTGCAGTATTGTATTGATATAATAGTGTATAAATTAGTTTATTGTCCTTCACATGGTCATTGCAGATTTTAACAGCTTTTTTTGCCAATTAATTATTTATTTATATATTCAATGTCATTCTCCTGATTAATATATTATCAAGAAAAACTTATTTCATTGAAAGGTCACAAATGCTGTGATGTCAATAAAAACAATGAAACAGCAACTTGTATAATCAAATCTGTTCTAATAACGATTTTGATATTTCTCCTTACAATAAAATATATATCGCGATCACAGAGTGATGACTCTTAAATGCAGTAACAGAACACATATCTGAGAGTAGAACCACAAAACAAATAAATGTTGAGTCACATTTAGGAGGATATAGATATGTGTATTTCTCTGCAATGAATACCCTTAATTAACTACACAGATTCTGTCCTCAACAGATAATTGTCTTTACCTGAAAGCAAAATCCCAAAGATTAGTCCTTAGTATAAAAAGGTAGGAAAAGCGGAGGAACAAAATCTGAAAAAGAGGAAATCGAAAAGCAAGCATATAATGCAGAAGATACCTGTTATTAATGTTATTGTAAGAACTCAGTTATTGATGTTAATCATGAAATATACAAGAGAGAGTCAGGGGAAAAGTTAAACCAAGTATGGATCTTCTTTTTAAAGGTGTTTATAACATTTTTTGCAACATCAGTTTTATTTACAATTTCATTCTTGTGTGATAGGTATTAAAAAGGTGTTCCTTTTGCTGTTTTCCTGCATACAAGAAATACTGACACATTCTAAATTTCAGACCATAAGCCCTTGATTCACAATCAAATCAGATGGCTTCCTGTTTGACTGTGATTTTTAAACATCCTGCACTTTATGTAATGTGAATTTTTACTTTGTCATGTGTCTAACATTTCTTTTTTTTGTTCCACACCATATATTGTGAATTTGTGCATTATGCAAAATGTAATAATACATTGTCTGCGACAATATTTCTGAATCTGTGGAGTGTGGTGACATATAACTGGACCTTAAAATAATTAGAGTACACAACAATAACTTAAACACAAAATTAAAATTTTGGGAGAAATAAAATACTATAAACCTTTTACTCTTATTTATGAGTACACATAACGGTGTTATTCTCAATCCGATGCTTTCATATACAGTGGAGCCTCCTTAACTGGAACTTCATGGGAAAGGTCATAAGTTTTGTTAACGAATTTTTGAGTTATAGAGGACTTTGAGATAAGGTTTCTAACATTATCAATTTCGACTTATAGAGGCATATGTTATTCAAGTTGTACCAGCATATTATCACTCACTTGCATAAATATTACATGTGATCACACGGGAGACATTCTATGTTCAAAGACATTGAACGCAAGTTTACTCCAAAGAACGACAGATGTGTACGCGTTCCCAGACAAGAATTGATGCATTGACAAGAACAGAACAGGACAAGAAATACGAACGCTGTTAGGAAGGTTCCAGAACAGCGACAAAGGATTCTCTCGACGAATCAGAAAGTTACCAAGGTGAAATTATTTTGTTGATCACAGCTAGAACTTCATTCTGATTAGAGACCTCCTGCGAGTAGACCTCTGCGTCAAACGTTTGTCGACGACCGGCTCACGGATAACCGAGACGAAATCCCTCGCCATCCGAGCTCGGATCAGTCAAACGACTGGTCAAGTGCCAGTTGGTGCCAGTACTGCAGCATATGAACCAGACTATAAACATAGTGATTGAACTTAGTGATAATTCAATTGTACAACAATTTCTTATATAAAGACTATGACCCCCGCCACCAAATGAAGTTCCTAAATCCGCGCCTGCTCAACATAACGTGTATATATTGAAATGTATAAACGTGAAATTTAGTCAGGGTGACTCTAAAGAAGACATCGGTTTTCTATAAATTTCCTTATCGGGAGGTTTCTGTGCCGGAACTCAGGGCGCAGAGAGGTGTAAATTTCGCGAAAATCAAGTATAAATATAATACTTTTAGATCAGAGAATTCTTTAAAGCTAATTTTCGCGTTTAGTGTCTCAATCATGACAACTCTAGATGCTGAGATTAAAAAAATACTCACATCCGAAAACACCTCCATCTCACCCCACTCCCTTCGAAGGGTGACCTATTCAGATGTTCTTGACGTTATCGAGCCCTAAAGCCCCAAGGGGAAAAAAAATTATCTTCCATCAGAACAATGGTTCGTGAACATTAATTCTATAGCTCCATTTATCCTGGTCCGGGATTTTTCTCCAATTTTTCTTCGGGTAGAGGTTCATATCATATATACATGTAAATTTACAAACATATTTGCGTTAAATTCCAAACATATTGACATTATATATGTATTATAACTCGCAGCTAACTTTTTATCTTATCTAGGAACTTTTGCTGAAATTTTTGAATCCGCCTCTGCCTTAGGGCCCTTGATCGGAATTGATGGGATGGTCCCTTGCTTGCTTCCGGAGAGTAAATTAGTTTNNTATATATATATATATATATATATATATATATATATATATATATATATGGGCTCATATCATACAATATTGTATAGGCTCATGCACAGGGACGGCGGTTCATTGTAATAATTGATCTCGAATAAGTTATTTTTAATAGTTACTACTTATAAATAGTATAGTTCGTTAATAATACATACTTGGGAACTATCGTTTGTGCGTTTTTTTAATACAAATTTGTTGATATTATAACACGCAGCTTACGTTTTATTCTTCGGTGTGCTGAAATTTTCAATCCACCACTACGCCGACAGGGTATTGTAATCGGAATTGATGGGATCCTTTGCTTGCTTTCGGAGAGTAAATTTGTTTATTGTATTCTACGTGGTCATAAATAGTTTGTAACTGCATATTGACTATAAATTTATTATTAGCCTTTTTTAAATTTTAGAACAGTCATATCTCCGCCGTGACATATATTCCTACATACTTCCAATTTTTAGAAATTCTTTGGTTTCATGTTTAATGTCACAAATAAAAAACAAATGTGTTTTACCCTGATTATAAGTTATGCCGTAATTTTTTTAAATAATACAATTATGCATAAACAAATGCACAGGTATTTTTAACAGAATTTTGAGAAGTTATCTTGACTAGTGAATAATCCGGGTAGAAAGGGACGGCGTGACAACTGACTAACGTAACTTGTTTTCTATCGTTTGTATCCTGTTTGTATCAGTCGTAACTTCAGGGAACACCGGGATTCATGTGCGTGAATGCTCTGGGTAGTTGCCGGCATCAGTTTACCTTTCTTTTGGTTCAAAGTTGCAGATTAATTGATTGTTTACGCTGTTCTGACATCTTACATTGAACTCTTACGTTAAATTGCTTGAAGTGGTGTCTGGTTCAATTCATACTTGTCAATTGTGAAGGTTTCTTTTGGTATGGCTCCCGCTTATAAGTTGACTTATTTTCCCGTGAAAGCACTGGGCGAACCTATTCGCTTCCTATTCTCTTATGGAGGAATAGAATTCGAAGATTTTCGCTTTGAGATTGAGAACTGGCCCGACTTAAAGCCGAAGATGCCATTTGGACAGGCTCCTGTATTGGAAATTGACGGAAAGATGACCCATCAGTCTGTAGCAATTTGCCGCTTCCTCGCCAAGAAGGTTGGTCTTGCCGGGTCCGATGATTGGGAGGCTCTCCTTATTGATGCTGTAATTGACACCATCACAGACTTCAGGCTGAAAATTGCTAACTACCATTATGATAGCGATGCCGAGTCTAAAGAAAAGAAGAAGGAACCTCTGATCAAAGAAACAGTGCCATATTATATGCCAAAATTCGAAGAAGTTGTGAAGAAGAATGGGGGATATTTTGTAAATGGAAAATTAACATGGGCTGATTTGTATTTTGTTGCTGTTTTGGACTACCTGAATGGAATGGTCCGTACTGCTGGAGGACAGGATCTTCTCGAGGATTGCCCTGCTCTTGGTAAATTGCGAGAAACAGTCCTTGAGTTACCTCGCATCAAAGAATGGGTTGCAAAACGTCCAACTTCAGAGTTTTGAAGTGCCTAATGTGCCTTGGTTTCTAAAATTATCAGTCTGAAAAAATACTTGCATCTGAAGTGATAAAATATAATAATTACTATTATTGTCTTTTCTTGTGCTGTTATAAATTGGACTTTAGTTTTGGGATGTGGTGTTGGAAAGTTTATTTTTTCCTTTTCCACCAGAAATTCAATGGTTTAACTCAACTGCTAAAACTCTGGGTCTTGATGAATGTACTTGCCCATATTTTGTCATTCTCCTTTTCTTTACTGTTTAATACAATCAACAGGAAGATTACTTCCAAACTCTGATTTCACAGACTGCATTTTGTACTTGAAATAATGTAAATGAAATCTGTATGTAAGTTTATCTATGAATGAATATTTCTGAAAGATAAAGTATTTATTTTCCTTGGCTTAGATAGATTAAAACTTGAGAAATTTTTTACACATTAATTTGCTGTGTCAAAACAATGTGCTTGCTAGTTATACTACTAAGTTATATGTACTAGTTAAAAAGTTTTTTCCTACACTATGTTAAGAGGTGTAATTTATCTGAATATCAATAGAGAAATGTTTTAAGTACTAAAACAGTGTAACATAATATGGTGTGTAAGTAACCTATTAAGAGTTCTAAATGATGAAGTTGACGAGCCGTAAAGCCCCAATTAAGAAAAAAAAGTAACCTATTTTACTGGAAAGTTTGTCTAGTAACATGTTTTATCTTGTGTCAGCCAACTTGTGAAATCAAACACAGTGATTGGAATCAAATAACTGATATAATGTAAAAAAAATTTCTTCTTCAAACAATGACATGAAGATGTACAAGTGAGGTAAGTCCAATTGTTAAGATTTCATTAACTCACAGCCGTCCACTAACATCGGGTTAGTGATCAACTTTGTATTTCACAATCAGCTATGAGTCCTTGACTAAGGTTTTGTTTTCATGTAAGGCCTATTCATTACATTTGATGTGTTTAAATTTATGTGGTTTTTTGAGGAGAGAATGGAGCAATAATTTCATTAAAAAAAGACTAGTCTTCATTATTGACTTAATACATCAGAAATTTAGTTTCATTGAAGTCATGTTTGCACAAAAACAAAAAACTTCGAAGGTGAAATTAATATTTTGGGTATCATGTGTTAATGTTAATTTGTATTTATCATACTGTAATCCCCATACTATGGAAAAAGAACATTTAGAACTCAAGTTCATTTCCTCTGTGCATCGCACAATGACCCAGAATTTTCGTTTCTTTTCTGCATAACTGGACAGAGTTTATCATGTAAATGAAACAGTTTCATCCTGTTTCCTATTATTTCAACCTTCACCTTTTCCTCTGAGATAACTGCACTTGAAAATTACGTCAAGAAAAGCTTCTTGTCTCTATTTGAAAAGGATGTTTCTTGACTGAGTCCTGAAAAATGAGTGCTGGTGCATCTGACCATGTTGGCATAAATAATTTTCATGTGGAATTTTACTTCAATTACATACTAATATAACTGTTCTGATATTGTATTTACATTGTTTATGCTAAGAAATGCTAAGTATGAAACGAGTGAAACTGCCTACAACAAACAGATGGGTGGAAAGAAGTATCTACTACGTTATCCAGGTGAATAAATGAATCATAGAATGTTAATTTATTAAATTTCATGAATGGACTTTCCTCATGATAACGTGAATGTGCTGTTAATTGTACTGTTTATGTATCAGCTGCAATTGTAGGGTATCTAAGAAAACAACATGCTACATAAGATACATAACTTAAATGAAACACACATTTTCCTCTTAATACATACTAACCACATTAAAATTGTTTCCTTTTAACTGGGCAGAAATTAATAGGTAACATGTTATTTTTTCCCTACTTAAATACTGTTTGAATGTCATTCTCCTGAACGTAAAATTAATATAAAAAGAATAGTTTGATAGAAAGGTAACTTATGCTCAGATGTCTGAATTTTAAAAATTCAACAGCAACCCATATTAACAAAACTGTTTTAATACCTATTTGTTATTTCTAAGACAACCCCATTGCCTGTGCTTTGGGCAAAACTATAACAACCAAGACTAAAAAATTGAACCTCATTGATTTCTAAAAATTAAGGATGCTTTTTAATGAGACGTTAGTATTTGTTACCATATTTATTTCATGCTGTTAATTACAGAGATTTTTTCTCACTATCTTTAAAGGGCAAGCATTTAATTTACAAATACAGATAATTGCACAAAATGTAATGTCAGAAAATAAGCAGGTTGAGTCAAACAAAAACAATTCATTGCAATAAAAAACTCAAAAATAATAATAACAAATTAAATAGTGTTAATAAATTCAGGTACAATCACAACTGGTAATACCAAAAACTGGTATTCAATGAAGGGCTATCCAACAATTTGACTGTGGATTCATTGCAAACACAAGTAATATCTATATTAAATACTTGCTATATTTACTAAGAAAATAAATATCCAACAATTTCATTGTGGAACATTTTGATGCAAGCAAAGGTAATATCAATTTTTTAAATACATGTTATATTCACAAAGTAAATGTAACAATTATACATATAACAACAGTTTATTATAATGATGAAATGATTACAATTTAATTCTGAACCTGATGATTTAAAACTTATTCAGAACAAAATAGCACACCCATTCAAATGACAACCCAAGATGAGAAGTTGAACACACTGGTAAAGCACCACAATATTTACCTTGATAATCCTTAACTGCATGCATTGAAAATATAGTATCAAAGTATTTACATGATCCGTGGAAAACCCTGAATTCAATTTTACTATAGAACTGGCCACTTAAAACATGACATTAGTATAACGTGTGTTGAGAGATATCAAAAAACCAGAACTGGCTAGCCATTTGATTATCTAGTAATATTCTTATGTGCAATACACAACTCTACCACTAAGAAGAAATTCTGTACACAATGTTTAGCCTTTTCTTCAAAGGTTTCAAAATGTCTTAAAGATGGCTTTAAAAAAATTTCAATGACATAAGAGGATCACTGAAATGGCAAAATAACTCATCACAGTTCTGATATATTAAAAGTAATCTCAATCAACAAAGAAATATTACCAGAAAATTATAACTGTGTTCTACCATATTAAAAAGTATTCATTCACTCACACATCATTTCATGATTATGTGCATTGTTCTATGTTGATTTAAATACTTCACAAGCCATGTTACTAACTGCAAAACAGTCACTTTATTCCAAAATTAATCTAAATAGTATCAATTCTGTCCTAAAACTTTTTTAGCAGCTAATATTATATCTTGTGTTTGAGGAAGAGCATATATTTCCAAAGTTCTTGTATAAGGCATGGGCGCATCAATCCCAGTGACTCGAATAATGGGAGCATCTAAATGAAAGAAAGCTTCACTTTCCATGATTCTTGCACAAATTTCTGATCCTATACCACACTGTGGCCATCCCTGCTCAACAGTAACCAAACGATTTGTTTTCATTACAGATTGAATAATTGTTTCTTCATCAATAGGGCGTAAACTTCTCAGATTTATTACTTCAGCCTCAATGCCTTCATTAGCAAGAGCTTCTGCAGCTTCTAAAGCATATTCAACAGCACGGGAATATGCAACAAGTGTAATATGGTTTCCTAGCCTTTCAATTTTTGCTTTGCCAATGGGTAGAACAAACTCATTTGTGAGAGCATCATCTGACATAGGGAAATTAACACCATACAACATCTCATTTTCCAGCATAACAACAGGATCTGGATCCCTTATGGCAGCCTTCAGTAAACCCTTTGCATCTTCAGAAGAATAAGGAGCAAGTACCTTCAAACCTGGGCAATGAGAATACCATGCTCCAAAGCACTGAGAATGTTGAGCAGCAACTCCAGCAGCAGCTCCGTTTGGTCCTCGAAAAACGATAGGGACGTTTACTGTTCCTGCAGACATGTATAACGTTTTTGCGGCTGAGTTTATAACTTGATCTATGGCTTGCATCGAAAAATTAAAAGTCATGAATTCGCATATGGGGCGCAAGCCTGCCATCGCAGCACCAACTGCAATACCAGCAAACCCCATTTCAGTGATGGGAGTATCCAGTACACGCTTATCGCCATACTTTTTGTACAGTCCTCGAGAGACCTTGTAAGCACCATCGTACTGAGCAACTTCTTCGCCCAAGATGAAAACCCGTTCATCTCTATCCATTTCTTCATCCAAAGCAGAATTTAGGGCATCCCTTACGTTCATCTGCTGAGCCGTAGCAGCACGTGTAGTGGAAAACGCTCGATGAGTAACACATCGCGTGGAAGGTAGAATTCTGCACCACATTACGATAATTCTTAATAACAAAACGAATAAATACTCGTATTCACAAATCACAGGCGAAGTTCGCACCGAACAATTCGTATATTCCAACAAGCTATCCAGAAGGCTAGAAATCAGATATAATAAGCTGACACTGGAGTGCGTGACAGCCTCCTGGCTATCAGCTGAAGGTCGGTCGTTCTCGGAAGGTCGTTTTACATACGTCCATATGCAGTCATTTGTTTCCCTTCTATTGGTTTCAATACTAACCGCAGAAAGCGCAGTTATCGCTTACCTCGAGAATTTCGCTCCACCTTTGAGCGCTCCTCACGACCACCCTGCAAACTAACAAACCGAGGCGACGCCGACGTCCGCCGAGGTTGGGCCGAGGTCCTCAAAGCTTGCGCGCCTCCTCCCGGCTGCTCGTTGCAAGAAGCGGTCGAACGGGCTAGGATAACGGACGCCGAGGACGCTGTGTCGTCGCTGTGTACATCACCATGGACACTTTGCTATCTCGCGCGGAGATCCCCATCATCGACCTAGCACACATGGGTGAGTCTTCCAACCCGATGCTGCCGGGCTTTCGCGCAAATATTTGTCTGATCCACGCTGGAGGATCACCCTTTTTCTGGAAGAAATCCAACCACTTTCTTGGCGGTCGAAGCTCTCTACTACCGAGTGAAGCGCAGACTTGAGGGAAGCGTGAAGAAATCATTTTAAGTTACTTGCGAGTTGATTTTTCCTTAGGCCTAAATTTTGGAGGTGGGGACATGGAAGGACTGTGGTCGTATTTCCTGGTGGCACTTCGTAAGGTGGCACGTGGCGTCATTAAAATCACTATTCCGTGGTTGGTGCTGTTCAGCACATTCATCTTGGAGACAGCTGACAGCTCCGCTTTGTTAGGGAACGTGCGTGCGGTTGCAGCTGAACCTAACGTGAGAAATTATTTCAAGACGTGACCATTGTTAATACTATTCGGAAGAGGAGCAATGGAGGAAGTAAAAGTATTTTTAATACATGATGCCGAATAATACTTTTTTAATCATAAACGTTTATTTTACTTCATTTTACTTCGTTATTCACTTCAAACGTTTATTTTAGTTCATTTCGTTTGTGTACATAAATTCTGTAGCCCCATCCTGGCCCGGGTTTTTCTCCGGTTTTCCTTCGGGTAGAGGCGGATTTATCATACAGGTTCTCTAGGCTTTGTCTAGGGGCGGGTCTATTGTAACAATAAATCGTGAATTTAGTGTTATTTCAATTTTTAAGCACTATACTCAGAATAATCTATAGTTCGATAATAACTTACATGTAATTTTTTGCTTAAAATTACAAACATATTGACATTCTATTAGTATTATAACTCGCAGCTAACTTTTTATCTTATCTAGGAATTTTTGCTGAATTTTTTGAATCCGCCTCTGCCTTAGGGCCCTTGATCGGAATTGATGGGATGGTCCCTTGCTTGCTTCCGGAGAGTAAATTAGTTTTTTTTCCCTCCACGTGGTCATACGCAGTTTGTACTGTTTTTTGACAATAAATTTATTTATTATATTTATTTATTTACTTAATACTAGTTCTTTTGGCTTGGTATCGTTAATTTAAAAAACAATTTTTTCAATTAGTATTTTAAAGATCTTGCGACACTTTCGAGCATATGTATCTCAGTACTTGCCTCACATGGGAAAGTTACAGCTTAATGGAAATACAAACGTGGACAGGAGGATTTTGATGTTTCCTGGTTCCTTCTTTGGAAGCAATTGGATACATCAAAAGTATGTAATAAATATTTTAGTACCCGATAGTTTTAAGACCTTTGTTCCTCGCATGGTGAAGTTAGAGTGACAATGACATTTCGTGTAAATATCAATGCATCCTTTTCTCCACCCTCGCATGGCAAAATTTGCTCTAGGTATGGACAACGATGTTGTGTTTTAGTATCAGCGATGTTGGCTGTAAAAATATTATCATTCGTTGTAGTTTCTTTACATTGTAGTTTCCAAAATAATTTTTACGGGAATAAAACAAAGGAACTCATGTACATATTGTGTCTCCAAGAAAGGTCCCCCCGAACATTGTCACAAATTTATTGAACTGATTTTCCTGAATGCGGAATAAGAAGTCCAGATTCAATGTGTGTAAAATAAATGAAAAAAGGTATCCGCTACGTATTAGCAAATATTTTGGTAAAGTGAATAATACAACCGTCCTACTCGATAAAACCAAAAATATATATCACAATCAGTTGAACGGTATCCCAGATCCTCTATTTATATACTTAATAATTTAAAACTCTTAGAACATGTTTTGAAACGTACTTTTTGATTGTTTACCGAACATCTCAAAGGAATAGCGGTTTCTTGCCTGCTATTATGCGTTGTAATGAGACAAGATTCTAGAGGAAGTGGAGGCGAGGGAAGGCAATTTGTGCCCATATAGATAAATAGATTCTCACAGAAGTTATGTTGACTAGATATTTATAGTTTGAAGCATTTGGTTGTCTTCATTAGTATTTTCATTCTTGAATATTTCGAATATAGTTTCAAAGTTTGTTAGGGTGGTATATTAATTCTGTTGAAAACTGCGTTTGAAAACATGGAGAACACAATAAACTTTATCCTGATTTTACATTAGATTGTTCGTGATGTCAATGCTATTCCATGAATATATACCCCAACAGATTCTGTCTACGTGTATCGAGAGATGTTTGGTAGTTAAGTATTTGTAATTTTAGTTTATTAGCCTTTTTTAGTAAATTATGTTTGGCAATTAATTTCTTTTAGTAATTCTGTTCTCCCGAAATTTAATTTACGTTAGGTATGAATTTTGTAGATAATGTAGAGATTTTTTCATTTTCTAAAATATAGAACGTACTGCGTATTTTTTCCCTTACGAATGAATTATTACTATTTTTTTCAGAAATATTTTTTGTTAGTTGCTGTTATTCTCCTTCTCTCATGGCTTACATGTACTCAAATACAGCGCGTACTCAACAGTTTCAGAGTTGTGGTACCTGTTATTATGTTTCGTGTGGATTTAAAGAGTAACAATTAGAGTCCCTACCCAAAAAAAAGTGGTAAGAGAATGAGCTATTCTGTCGACTTATAGAAATTACTGGTTTAGGCTCACGGGACCAAGATCTTACGCCTATACGTGGCAAGTATATGTTGTATCATCTACTATATGTTATAAGAGCTACGCTAAACTTTAGATTACTAAGTCGTGACTGCAAAATAATTGAGATAGTATGTATAAAATAAGACACCTTCTAAAAAATAAGCTTCAATGGATTATTGTCATAAAATTAACATCAAATGAATAATATTTGGTCTTAATGGTATTGAAAATTTTCACGCATATTCCATGCATGTTTATATCCGAATAGCCGTGAGTAAGGATAATATGTTAAACCCTGATGTCTTAGCCTCACAACAAAATAGGCAGTGAAGTCTTTTAGTCTGTTAACAAAATATTTATAATTCAAAATCTTTCTGTGAGAGTCACTTCAATATTCAGTATTCTGCACTGTAAGTGTTTCTATCGTTGCTACGGGATTCAGATAAGCTGTGGTCTGGTTGTACCGTCTTCGACTGCACCATATCGCTGAACGTTAGAGCGTGTGTTCAAACCCTGCTAGTTGACGTTTTTAGCTAGGGTAACCCAACATCTCTCCTTCCCTAATTCCTAAGTTACGGTTAGGTTGCACATTTTATATGAATATAGATAGTGAATATTGTTTATATATGAACTATATGGGTCATTCCAGCCATAAGCGACCTAAAATTTCCCCAACCCATTCAGATTTTGCTATGAATTACTCTGGGGACTTAGAGTATTGTATTAGTAAGGAAAACAATGTTTATTGAGTTATTATTGAGTTGCTTTTCTTTAAATTACTATTATGTCGATTTGTCCGCAGCGTACAGAGCACCAGCGCCGCGAAGTCAAAATCGTGAAAATTTCGATGAAACTCCCTTAGAAATCAAAACCCACTTAAGCTACAAATAGTAGACATTTTATTTGATAGAAAGAGTAACCTTCAGACACTTAAAATGGCAGCATACGCCTGAACTTTCAACAAAAACGTCAAAATTTAATTTTTTCTTCAAAAAAATAATTTCTCAAATCTTAGAATTTAACAAACTTTGGTAGCTTAAAGTAGGACTAATGAACTCTAATTTCACCGATTTTTGGCGTGGGAAATACACAACTTTCTTATAGTAATTAACTTAAGAATATGCTATAACTTAAGTTATAGTAATTTAAAGTTAAAATCTAGATTTTCACGTATGTGAAATTCTAGCTCTCATGAGTTGAAAACCAATTTATGAATTAAAGAATATGAATATAATTGAGATGGGATTTTCAATAAACAAACTTCGATAACTGAACAATTTCTTCTAAAAATTATCACGGGCTGAGTTGCGGTGGAAGATACTTTTTATAACGAGTAATGAAAGGTGAGTAGTCAGAAGTATTGATAAATAGATTCCTTCAAGACTTGTTTCAAAACTACGAGTAGATGTGAATGAAAGATGCCGAGTTATCAAAGTTTCTTTCGTTTTCAATAGTACGAATACTTCGAGGTTGTCTTAAGAGGTGTGCGAATGGAAAATGTACGGAACAGAGTGAATAAACGAAATAGTAAGAAAATCTTCTAAAAAACAAAATAAAGAGGAACATTTTTGGGTAAGTTTCCTTGGATTCATGTGAAGACTTCTGTAAGATACGCCAATGAGGAGTTTTGCTGTTCTTTCGTCGCACACAACTAACGGAAAATTCGATATCTTGCGTAATAATTCAAATAAATTAAAATTTTTCTCTTCATCACTCATTGTTCTTTTACTTCTCTATGCAAAGCTTTCTTCTGGCCTTCAGTTGATGCTTAGCTTAAAATAATATTAGACTGTGGGTGAACCATATGCGAAAATATGTTGGGGTAAGTCTTATTGGGTCATTCCATGTCAAATCAGCCAATGGTCCAGAATTTGGCATCTCAGATTTATAATAAATTATAAATAAATTTATTGTTAAAAAAAATTACAAACTACGTCTACACGTGAAGTTCCCGCTAAGAGCCTATCATTGCAAAAATTACACTAAAATTTTAATGAAATATTAAATAAGAAAATAACATTTCCTATTTCTTGGGTCAAGTTGGTGACCAAGAGCTTAGCACCTGAAAGACCGAGTGGTGTGCTCATTGAGGGTTCTGTTGGAGGAGGGATCGGTAGAGTTCTAGAAGTGTCCTACGATGTGGATCTCCACTTTCGTTTGCAAATAGTTTAAACGCTCACTTTGTCCAAGGTGATAAATTAAGACGTAGAGCACTATTAATTTTTGCTGTATGCTGTGCTTCCAGAATCTATTAAAACATGTTCGCAGTAGAAAAAATATGAATATGTTGAAAAGACATGGGAACTAGCTAAGGGAAAATGAGCAGTCTCTGGAACAGAATTCAGTCAAATTTATGTATCAGAGGTCAATGTTAGGAAAAAGTTACGAACATGTTGGATATATTCGTTTTGTGTTGTGAACAAGTTAGGCTTGCGTTTTATTTTCAAACGATGGAATGAGGGGTGGAAATTCAATTTTTGCTAATTCAATTCTACTTATTGACAAAAGCAGTCAAAAACCACTCGGATGACTATGAACTATTTTACATGGAGATCTATAAGTTAATTCTGGCACACGTTCTCAACTATGAAACGTTACGTATTCTTTGTTCCGTTTAACATTATTTTCTTATGAACTTAAATGTACTTTTAGATGTAATGACTATTTTAACAACACAAAGTTTCAATCAGAATTTTGGCCTTGATCGGGTATTTATACAAATTAAGTAGTATCCTAGTTGCCGTTTTAATAAGTTGATACCATTCTCCGCCTTTTCTCACTTGCTTTCTGTAATAAAGTCGTGTGTTCGTTACTAAATACATCATTTCAGATAGACCCTGTCACTGGCGGAAGACAGGGAGGCCTCTTCGTGCTGAGAGCTCCTCATGTACCTCTCCTCCCCTCTCTACAAACTTCGCCCCTGGCCCTGCACACTTTCTCTCCGTCATTTTCTGGCGCACGCTTTGACACCACGCCTCCTCGCAGTTACCTTACACATGGCACTGGCGAGTGCAAAACATGGATTGACACCAGACTATCACATTTTGTAGTGGAAAGATATTGGGAATTATATTCACCCATTTTAAGTTCACTAATTTCACGGGTTACAAAATAAGAATATTTTCTGACAAAAAGTATAATAACAATCTTATTTTCTGACAAACCCAAGAAATTTGAGAAATTTAATATGTCAATTTAGTAATTTAAGAGGTCAAGGACTTGCACATTACATTAACTGTTTTGTCTTATAATAAAGTATTTTTACTCAGTTTTACCAATTGTATCTTTTTTAATGATATAATTGGGTGATATAAATTGGTTAAGACCAGATATAATTGGTTTATGATATAACTGGTAAAGACCAGATCATTAAATTATTTTTTTAATCAATGTTTCAAAGTGTTGTCATATGTTAATACGTAGCTATAATCTTTCTCGATGTAGAATTTTTAATTCTTCCCAAACCTATAATGTCACTTGCGCTATTATCTAGATTTGGTTTATGCCGTATTCTTGAAATAATCTTTTCTTTTCTTCCCTCCACTATTAAATTTTACTATTTCAGAGCAACTATGTGAAATAAAAATACGTATTTAAAACAAAATAAAAATCTAAGGTTATACAGTTTTAATCATTGCAAAATCATCTGCAGAATGTTGTAATCGTTACATCAGGGTATAATGAACACATCTCTGGAAGGTAGTCTGGAAATGAAAAAAGTAGTTTATTTGAACATGCTAATATCACATATAGTCGGTGCCGATGGGTAGTGGTTACCGTAGTGGCATCTCACACTCGAGTTCGCGTGTTCAAACCCGGTCGAGGTTGACGGAATTTTCGGGCGCGAAAATTCACACACGGCATGTAGTATGATTATACTGCATGTAAAAGATCCCTTGAGCCTCATTGGATGCTCTCGGCGAAATATGCACCCATGCAGAGTTCCGGCTTCCACTATCAGGTGGCGAACGTCGAAATTGCGAATGCGGTTCCGCCAAAAGGGTCGCGACCAAAGAAAAATGGGTCACAACAAACGGAAGCGGAGACCTATACGCTATTATTATTGTTATTATCAATAGTTCACATATAACTATATTATTTAACACCTTTATATACAATAAAATACCAAGTTTTAAAAGTGATAACTGCATGCACTCTATAAATGTCCTCGATATTCAAGTAGAGAATGGGTACAATGACTACCCGCTCTGGTAAGAAGGGTTCCATTGTCGCAAATGGCCAGGCCAGAGTGTTTCTCAAATCGTGCCCATCTCGAGGGATAAAATTTAAGAAGTTCCATATTTCGAGTCTTTCCACATCCAGTGGTAGGTAACGTTTCTCAGTACTTGCCATCGCTTATTAAGATACCGTAGATATTCTGGTATTTTTGGAACGCGATAAATAAACAATATGTAAATCGCCACTTATTTTAAGGTTAATTTTATTTCTGGTTCTTTGATGTACTTATGCGTCTTGCTTGGTATCATCTTTCGTTATTTTTACCAAGAGTTCAAAGATACGAGAATATCTGCGATAAATTTACAAATAAAATTATTTTTTCTATCAGATATGACCACGTGAGTGAAGGGGCACAGCGAGCGGGCGGAGCAAGGTTCAGACGGGGATTATTCGGGTGACATCCGCAGGTATCGAGATACAAAGCTCTTTGCTTATATAATGGACTACAGTAATGACCAGGAGCCAAACGGTCGCGTGAAAGTCGCTGAGCCAATATCGACTGGAATGTGCCGCCCCTCTAGTGGCTCTCTTGCTCATCACCAAGTCTTCCTGGGTTCGATTCCTGATGGGGCCAGAAAAAAATTGTAGCTTTTCACATTAATATCCTAGTTTATATTTCTGTGACTACTGAAAAGCGAACCTTCCTCTATCCACCTCTTCCTAGTATCAGTAAATCTAACTATTACTAACTACTTCTACCAACCCCTCCACATGGACCAAGTTGTTGGCAAAGCCTGCTAACCGGCCCACCTACTAACAATAGCCTAACACCTACCTCCTATCGCTCTATGTAGATAAACTTCAATAGCACGCTACATTTTCCATTTACAAATGTATAAAAATAGAAAATAATAGGAGTGTGCAAAGTTGCACTTGAATACCCCTCGCAGCAGACGTTGACATCATCCGGCTCTCCCTCCATTAGCTAGATATTACTTGGGACTTACTATAGTACGTAAAGATTCAATCTTTACATTGAAGATTCAAGTCTTAAGTAAACCCTTTGTGGGGTGAGTTTTTTTGTTGTTAATTGTCAATGGTACATACTCCCGCTTGGTACAACTCTCGCTCCAGCACGGCAGCTACTTTGCCAACCTGATAACTGTGGGGTGCTAATGGGGTGGAATGGTCGATGTATCTACGAAAATGGCTTCTCTGCCCCTTCGACGTACTTCGATGGTCGGTGGGGAATATCCGAAATTTTGTAATGGCAAAATGGGAATACTCAGTGGTCCTGACAGTATACTTCTAGTGTACCTATCTTCAGAAGCTGTGTCAATCAGTCTATGCTGACATGTCTTAGCATATGCCCACGCGTACACAAATTGCGCCGCATAGGCGATAACGTCCGATAAGGCGTACCGCCCGCCCGCGCCAAGCACCTGTTGCGTTCCGCGCATGCGCTTGTTATCAACTATCTCAGCTGCCACCGTCGTTACCATCGGACCCAGCGGATCGATGATACTCGTGCAGACGGAATATCTCGAGTGAGATGTTTGGAGTCGGCCGCGTTTGTTTGTGTACGAAACTAGAGTTTATTTTCAGCCGTATAACTGATTTGCATATTCTTTTTTGTCAAAAATTTTTTGAAAGAAAAAATGCACACGCACCTTTAAGTGACAGAACTTAATGTATTGCCTTATGGTTCTGGTGTATTTAATTGTTATAGATAGGTAAATGAACTATTTTATTTGTTTTTAAAACAAAAACATTAACGAACAAACAAGCAAAAAGCTGCGTGTGCTGAAAATTATTAAACTTATTCGATAGAAATAAAACTTATTCGACAATATAAATTTGATTCCTTTCATTCTTAACTACATAAAGGAATAAAAGTCTTTGTCAAGAGAACTGGAAATTAAAATTACCTACATTTATTGTATATAAAGTATATTATTAAATTTATTCGATGAAATTGACAACAAACATCAGAACAAAACATGAATTACATTTTATTATTTTATTTGTGTTTTGATTTTTGGAATAAATTGTCATTCTGTTCTTGTGAATGTGCAGAATTTGTTTAATCTCCAACAAAGTATAAAATTTTAAAGAATATTAATATACAAAATACTTTAATTTTAATAGGGCGATTTATTTACCAAAATGTTAATTATGTTCAATACGTGGCTAGGCTTTCTAATGATCCTTAAGAAGAGGCGTAGGCTGTGCATAGAATGCCCTGGAATTCACTATAAAATTGCAGTTATCCATTCAATGACAGTTAACTTTGCCAATCTTTGTTCTTGAACTTTAAATGACTGTACTTTTTTTATTTGTTATTGTTGAACATTTTTAAGCATAATTTATTTTTATATTATTTAATTTAGTTTTATAGTTTCTTTATTTTTTGTTTTATTGCAATTGAATTCATCATCTAATATTACTCGATGAGTAAATAACAAACAACACCGTTACTCTGTTCGTGTTTTCTTTAACCCACTAGTTGTTTATTTATGTCATTGATTCAAGAATGCGCAAGCTTCTAGTCCCATTCAAAAACGCATTAGAATGGCAAGTAGTCATATGTGCCTTCGCTTCTGCGTCAGTTTACTAGTAGAATGAGATTATGACTAATTATCCGAACTTTTGGACCGTTTGGGAAATAGGAAGAATAATTGTAGAAAATTGTCTTCTCTGATATTAATAACTCAACATGGAATGTTGATTGACTGTCAATTAATTGTTTCATGATTTATCCCCATACTGACGTCCTTCCGTCGATTTTTTTAAAAGATCAGAGACAAACCTAGCATGTAAATGGAAATTCGCCAGGACTTAGCAAAAAGGCATGGTCTATGAGCTTGACACCCCTCTCTATCCCTTGAAATGTTGTTCTGAAAAATAAAACATTACTGTAAATTAAGTTATATAAAGGATTGATCTAATTCGTAAAAAATACGTATATCAATGATTGAGTTGACGCTGAATTTATATTAATATAAATGTTTTGAAAAAATAAATTACGATCCTTTGTTGGAGATTACTTCATTTTCACTTATGGCCCCCTCCCACACACACACACACACATTCACAACAAAATCCTAGTACATCCCTGAAATTCGGTTTGCAGAAATGTGAAAGTCAATGTCCTTTTTAGAATTTAAATTCATTTCACTTATCTGCTTGTACGTAACGGCATAGGAATTGTTGCGCGTCAATGATGCTATACTGTATGGGTACCATTTACCTGGTGTTCTAAGGACCTCAACCTCTATTACATTCTAACACTCTTTTTAATATCCTACACATGGCAGGTTTTACAATCAAGATGATATCATCATGGTGTTTCTTCTGCGTCATGCATACTATCTGTAATAAAATCGAACGGATATTCTCGTAATTAACTTCCAACATTTAATGCCAACAAAGTGAACCATTATTCATAAGACAAAACAGTATGAGAAAATTTCAAAAACTTTTGTTTCTTATAATCCATTCTGGTAAATGTGAATAGACAATTATTTTTTAATACAATCATGTCAAGCTTATTCAAAATACATTTTACAATCTATGGACAATATATCGAGTTTCGTGACCAATTGTTAAATGAAGACACATTTTCACTCGTCCTAAAGCAAGACACATTTGATTCATGTAGGAGGAATTATGTCATTAAACATTATCAGTATATCTTATTAAAACCCTTAAACCCACTCATTTTGTCCGGAAAAGAATATATTAGGAAGCTGTAATGTGGTATTTTTACAACGATTTTCTTCAACAGAACATTTTCGTAATTTCATGTCCTATGACATTTAAAGTGGAGTTTTCAAGCGATCTGTATGCCTTTCGTTGAGTCTTTTGCAATATACGGGTATGGATTCCCAGAAATACGCAGAAACAATTGTATTGATAATAAAATTTGAAGTTCGTTTTTGTTGATCGCTTCGGAACTGTGTGGTGAATGTATTTCAACTTCACGCAATGCAATAATCCAATAATACACAAAATAAATAAAATATTGCAGGAATATTTTGATTGAAACAAAAATGTTTACTTTTTCCAGAATGTATGGATATCAATTTTTAGTTTATGGTGCTTATGTATACTAACGCTGATATTTTTTAACAACAAGTGAGTTGTACCTGAAGGCAATGAACATTGAATGGATACCAAGTATTGTAGGTTTCTGATAAATTTAATCGTTTTTCGCATACTTTAGTCATTTTTATTTTCGTATGATACAGGACCGATGCATCCTAAATTTGAAGGTTTACAATTTGCTCGAATTAAAAGAGACTGTTCAACGACGCGAACGTTCAATTACTGAACTGACCACTTAACATGTTCTCATCCTTACATGGAAACTACCATCTCAAAACATTGACCTCCCAGTGACTAAATATGTAGAAAAATCTTGAAACGGAATGTTTTGGTACACTTTTTATTTAAAAGCAAAAACAAAACTGTAGAGTTCCTTATTTCTGGCCGAATTACTTATAAATTCGGAGTACAATAAACCAATTACTTTACAAATTTCGGGATACAACAAATTTAATTACTGATCAACTATTCGGACTATCGCACCCCGGTGACTTGACCTAACGACATGTTTATCGCAGCGACAGTTTGTCGTCGGAGTGCGCAAGTGCTATTGAACTCAACGTCCGATCCAACAGTAGCATGCTTTGTCACGCTGGGAGAACAATCCCCGGGCAGTTTTGGCATTTTAATCTCTCTTCTTATACACTATCGAGGGGTTACCTCATCCANGAACAATCCCCGGGCAGTTTTGGCATTTTAATCTCTCTTCTTATACACTATCGAGGGGTTACCTCATCCACCGACTTAATGGTTGCCCTAGGAACAAGCTGATGCCGTAATGTTCGACGTTGATCTATAGCTGTTTGTTTCCAATGGAGAAGTGACGGCCTCACGCCAAAGAGACATTGACCCCTCTTGCCATTCATCCATTCAAACCAATATCGAACACTTAGGCCCATTTTGGCTATAATTGGTTGTTAACAGCTTCTGACTCACCTCTATAACCAGTCTCCATCTTGGACTTCAATCTTCCTCTCAAAAACTGTACTTGGGTTTCGATTTTCAATTGATCTCTTGCTGTACTCTAATTTTTTATTGTATTTTGCAACATGTTGGACAGACCTAAATAAAACAAATTAATGAAGTTCGTGATAAATTCGTAAATAAGTCCTATGATAATTTTGAGTGTGTTTTATTTTTCATGATGAGTTAAGATGGTACGTCAATTCAGATGGTATTATGGCAATTGATTGTTTTTATAATATTAATTTTATGGTTTGTTTTAGTTTCTCAAGTATTTATTNCATGATGAGTTAAGGTGGTACGTCAATTCAGATGGTATTATGGCAATTGATTGTTTTTATAATATTAATTTTATGGTTTGTTTTAGTTTCTCAAGTATTTATTCATGGCATTTTTTGTATCATATATACAATAAGAATTCTATAATCAATTCTTTCTTCCATTTACCTACCGTCACCACAGAATTTTAATAAGTTCGTAACGTGATCATTTCTAGTGCTAACCATGAGAGTGACACTATTATACCATTATTCAATCAAATAAATGCTACACCTCCTCATCTAGTACTTGAATGCAGGGTCAGATTCATTCTTTTCATATTGTATCAAATATGATTTTCATAAATTAATATTTCAAGATAACCAAAACCCATGCAAACATGACGCCATAGGTATTGTATTCTTCCACTGAAACTCTACTAAAAGTTTCAAGTCATTGTGAGTGGCTGGTAAATCTTCATCGTCGAGATGAACAAAGCCGCTCAGATTGCCTGGAAACATGGTAGCTAGAGACATTTTAGACGTTTGAATAAAGTTAAATAAAGTTATGTTGAAATTTTATTTTTTATTGTAAAATAATATTTCAATGTATATTCAAAAACGCAGGCAGAGACAGTGAATCTGCAAACTTGCTAAAATAAACTAGCTTTTTTGAGTGTAACTAGTTCAAAAGACTCTAAAAATGGTAGTTTATTTTGATTAAGTTTTCAGATTTACTGAGTCACTGCCTGCTAAATGAGAAATGTCCAAAGCTTCCATGACAAAGCGCACTTACTCATATACCCAAAGGTATTGTTAAAACAAGAAATTCGACCGTAAAGAGAAATCTCACATTTGTCTTACGCATTCCCATTGTGTGTAACCTAATTTGAAGGGACACCGGATGGACAATTGCCCCTCCATAATAATTTCAACAAAATAATGTTACATTTACATTAAATTGAAACTATTAAAAATAAGAAATTAAAAAGTTTTTTCGACAGGACGACCATTAAAACTTTTATATAATGGTTATTTAAGCAAAAAATCAATTTACGTAAACTAGGTATTTCGGCGTGCCAGGGTACCGTGCTTTCAAAGCTTTCTGTATAAACTACTCAAAAACACTTTATGCCAGTGTTTCCCAACGAGGGGCCCACGCCCAACAAGAGGGCAATTCGAAAATGGACACGTCCAGTTTAAGTTAACAATATGGCTACTCTCAGTCGCTACTCAAGCTGGATAAACGTCCAGTATAAGTAACTTCTGTCCGCCATGTTAGTAGCCATGATTTCATTGTTAGACGTTAGAGTTGAACTACTGCTTATACTGGATCTCAGTTTTTGCAGTGTTTCGCAGTAACGCTTAGCATTCACCGTTGGTTTAAAATAATAATAAAATAAATTGAAATAAGTGTCCGTAAAATTGTTGTCAAAAACGTTGTTTAAAAAAAATTGTATTAATATAAGTGGTAAAAGACCAATTTAGCATTATGGTTACATCCTAACCTTTTTATCGTATATCCTTCCGCGAGTGCTACTTTCTCCACCATCGCTTCCATCTTCATACTTAAACAGATTTTCTTAAAACGGAATCGCCGGGACTAATAAACCTAACATCGTCGACTGTGACCAAGCAATTGTTATAATTGTTCGTGGCTCGCTGTCGCGAGCCATATTATAATTATCGTACCCTAACATACTTATATAACCGGTGGCGGAGAGAAGAAAATAGTGCGGAACAATATTTCTTTATAATTACCGTAAATATAAAGAGTGAATAATACGACTTATATTTTCGGAATTGCAATAATATTTGTAGTAATATGGCATCAATGATTTTTTCGAACCCTGATGGACCATACTCTTATATTTGGCCAATTTGTCAAATAAAAAAGTATGATTTTTGTGGTGGGGTAAATGTGCCATAAATATTTAAATATACATTTTTAGTCTACAATTACTCCACTTCAATTAAAAACTAAAAAAAAATAAAAATAATATGATCTTATATTTTTTCTTTCTTTCAGCCCATGGTGAAATGAGAGACGCAAGCAAGGAAAAATTTGTCAGTTCTTGGAGGAATATTTAAAATTTGGTTTCATACCCGCTGTCCACGATGAACGTTCACCTTTTTCTCTTTTACGCCTACAATGCTTGACCAACGAATCAATGAAAAGAGGACGTCTTGAGGCACATTTGAAGGCGAAACGTAATGCTTATATTAATTCAGATTTGAATTACTTTAACTAAATTACTTAACTTTAAAGAAAAATTTTGAAAAAAAGAGTAACATTAAAATCTCTATTTACTGCTCATGATGCAACTATCAATCGTGCTCTTGAGGCTAGTTATCAAATTTCATTACTCATCTTTAAATCTGAGAAAAGTCATACTATAGGGGAGAATTTAATGAAACCATCAATATCCGCGTTTCTTAAACCTATTCTGGAAAAAAGATGACAAAGACGCTAAAGCTATGCCACTAACAATGAGTAACAATACTGTTAGCAGAAGAATAGACGAAGTGAGTGAGGAAATTGAAATAAATCTTGTTGAAAAGCTGAAAACAAGAAAATTCTCGCTAAAAATGGATGAGTCAACTTTGAGAGACAGTGAGGTCGTACTTATAACTTACGTACGATATATTGATAAAGGTGATTTTGTTGAAAAAATGTTCTGTAAATCATTAGAAAGCACCACTGCCTCCAGAGATATATAAAGTAAACTTAAAAAGTACTTGGATGCCAGTAATATACCAGTGAAAAATAATAACATATTGTGCTGCACATGTTTCTTCTAATATACTGGGGAAGAAAAATGGTTCCTTAACATTGATGAAAGATGATAATCCAGAAATGCTTCTTGTGCATTGTGTTATTCACAGGGAAAACCTGGTAGCTAAAACATTTCGTCTATCCTAAATGAAGTACTAAAATTAGTTATAAAGTGTATCAATGGTATTAAAGCTAGTGCTAATTGTGAACGTCTCTTCAAGTAATTTTGTTGTAGAAGAACAAAATGAAGACCATATGAGACTTATACTTCACACTGAAGTAAGATTGCTCTCGAAAGGGAACTTCTTGAAAAGATCTATGGAAGTATTTGATACTCTTAGTGATTTTTTAAGCAACAAACCTGAAATGAAAAATCTGTTAACGGTGGATGGTAAGGCATTTGTGAGTTATTTAGTGATATCTTTGAAAGCTAAATATATTAATTAAACAACTTCAAGAAACAAATCACTTGTCGTTGCAAAAGCGAAAGATATTTGGTTTCATTACCTTTGTTGAATTATGTCAGACGTATATTTAAAACAAAAATTTTGAAAGTTGGCTCCAAAAATATGGCGTGACTGATACCTGTATAGATGTTATTGTCGATCATTTGAAAATTTTATCGCCTGATTTGAAAGAAAGATTTTCTGATTTGAAGCAAATTGATTTCCCAACTTAGATGATGCAGCCAATGTTAGTGGATTTATCTGATATTTCAAATATGCAGTATCAAGAAAAAGGAGCGATGACATGGCTTTGTGAGGAAATCGAAATCAAATATCCAAATGCATCCAAATGTGCAAGAGAATTGTTGTCACCGTTTCCATTTCATATTTCGCTGAATGCGGATTTAGTGCCATAAATGATTTGCTGCTAAAAAAAAAGAAATCGGCTAGATATAACAAAACGGAGAGACTTAAGACTGAAGTTAACTAAATTGGAACATGACAAATCTCCTTGCAGCAAGCATCAAACGCAAGGATCTTACTAAATTTAAATAAGAAATAATTACTAATAATTAAAATGATATAGAAAAATTTTCCATTAAAATTATTTTGTACTTGAACTTCAGTTCTCCATTATATGTTTTGAAAATTTACTTTCTGTGTTAGCTCAATAATTTCCTAGTCATTTCTTCCTAAAACATATCATTCAAGTTTCTTTAGTGAACATTCCAATTTTTGAATATTAAAAATTATGTATACGTTAGGGTGGCATAAGAATTTTAGAAAGGCTTAGGTGGGGCATAGCACAAAAAAGGTTGGGAAACCCTGCTTTATGCTCTTGAGCCAATAGAAACAATTACAAAACTGGGCAACACGAAAACGTTTTTAATGAACTTCATAAAACATTAATTGGCGTTTAAATTTTCTATTAAAAGATGATTTTCAGTGAAATTGATTGTTTAGTTTTAGTTAGTAGTTTGGTAATTATTTTGAGTTTTTAAATAATTTTTTAAATACTGAAATAAATATATAAATATCAAGGTGTTTAATTATATAGTGTGTTTAATTATACCTCCACGTACTTAGCATAAGTGATATTTCATGCCCCTCTTTCAGTAAGTACCTACCTAAAGTGTGACTCTTGTTAATATACTTCATGAATTTGTTCTTGGTTTTTAACTGAAAAAAAAAATTCAAGTATGGCACCCTTGAGATGATGACTCTGAACACTTTTGTTACCATATCTGTAAAAGTATCACTGATTACAGTGTTGGTAATTGTCTTCCTTCTCTCTTGTATACGTCGTACAGCAAATACAAAAAATCAATGAAAACATTAATCATCCATAGCCATATGAGGCATGTTCTCCTCTGACTTGCTGGATAACGCTAGTTCGATACCCTGCTCTTCTGAAGTGGGTAACCATGTCAACATCATGATCATCTACTCTTCACAAATGACAGTTGGTTTCCTACTCCTA
This sequence comes from Laupala kohalensis, assembly GCA_002313205.1. Classification (NCBI taxonomy): domain Eukaryota; kingdom Metazoa; phylum Arthropoda; class Insecta; order Orthoptera; family Trigonidiidae; genus Laupala; species Laupala kohalensis. Next base: position 154,244 of record NNCF01129295.1, read on the forward strand.
CCTTCGGCAGACGAACACCTCTCTATCTTAATAAACCTATACGTACTGCCCGAGGAAGAGAAAGCCTCATCTACAATTCATATCAAAAATAACTTAATGGAAAAATAATTAAGAAATACAATTTATTTCACTGCCAAATTTTCTCATACAACTCTTCCGATAAAAAAATGCATGGAAATTGTAAGAAACATTTTCATTTTTTTTATTGGACTCCCGATTTTGTTGACCTCGAGCACTGAATCTGATTATTGTTTTTGTAAAATGGATTATGCTTGATTTAATTTATTGAAACAATTTTCGAGGGTTTAATTTATAATAACTGAATCTCAACCTATTCACGGACAAAACACAACCACATACGAATTCTCTTTTGGACGAGGTCATCCTGTTATGTCATGTCTGCAACACTGATTTTTGCGATGATTGATTTATATTGCAAGTCATAGTCTCACTCTTTCTCCTCGTTTTCTTGATATGAATTTGTTTCGCAACTCGTAAGGCCCGCATGATCTTGTGGACTCCTGTCAGATATACGAGGGGAAAGATTGGGTAGTAGAATGAATTGTGAAAATTCAAATAGACGTCATTACTGATAATAAAGTCCCACGCGATTCGTACTTTAGGGCTTGGGGCCCTTTTGTTTAAACTAGCTGAGTATTCACGACTTGCCTCGTCAAGTTTTGAATTTTTTGTATTTTATATTCTTTCCCACTGATGTACACTGAAAATGTTTGTCATATTCAATTCAAGGATCGGGAAAGAATATTTAACGCCTAAAATATTCAAAGGTTGGCAACGAAGTTATTTATGTGTGAAACCTGATCCACATACATAGCAGAAACAATCTCTTATGTCAATACTCTTATTCGACCATTAGGTTAGATTTTATCTTCACGATATTTTTAATGTCCTGCAACATCATCATATTTGTACGATCTTAAAATATTTCCAACTTACATTTGCATACGTTTTTTTGCCCATAAAAAATTACAATAACGAAGTGTAATAAAGCGACATTATTGCAATAATTGCAAAATAAACGTCAAACGTCAAATAAACGTCAATAAACATTAAAAACCAATATGTTTGCAGCATTATCATCGGCGCAGGTGTTGAAATAACTGTATTAGAAAACTTGCTGGAACCTTCATCACGCAAAACGGTCCCAAACAAAATACCAAACAGCGATACACTTCAAATACAACAAACTTGTTAATGGTGAACGTATTAACTGATAATGAATACCACGTTAAATGTTTTGTGCATACCACAGAATTATGTCATAGTTAAATGGTGACGAATACACATCACCTACTTTTCCCTCAACAATTATTCTTCGAAAACTTTAAAAGTTGTTGTGTCTGTCCACCACACACATACACACTATTATATATATACATACATACATACAAGACTTCAGACCTAGTTTTAAAAATGCATGACCAAGGACTCTGTGAACGAGGAAAATAATCAGTAATCTACTGGGATATTAACCTGTAATATTACTGAATATAACACACAATAGCATTATACCACAATACGTACAGACTCACTCATGGCAGACTACAAGCTAAACGCAGATCCCAATTATCCGTCGCAATTTTTTTCTGTTTTACTAACTACAGTTCTTTCGACTTTCGATAGTCTACGCTAATCGATCTTTCGGAGTAAAACCGAAGCATTAAGGGCAATAAGTACAAAACAAGTCTTTCAACCATACGAGGGAATTTTCGTTCCCACGTTTTTGGTAAACAAATATCGTTATGTCTCGTCTAAACCTTTTCACACAATTTCTCCAAGTTTAATAACTGTCCATCTTGCGGTATCGATTTACATGCCAGACAAACATCAAAACAAAAATTTGAATGTTCATCTTTATAAAGTAAATTACCGACACAGTTAACGAGGAACTTTCCCATTTTTCCTGCTATGGGCGCTAGTGGAGGTAGTGGCCTTCTTATGAAGAGGAGGAGATATTACTTCAAGATACTCCGTCGGCTTAGAACCTGGTACTCACTTGGTTGCAGGCAGTGGTGTAGTAGAGCGGGAACGCTTGGGAATGACGCTCCCGCACGGCTTTGATGTTAATTTATTTTTATCCAAATTATGCGATCTTCCTAAATTAGAGCAGGTACAGCCTGATATCACCGTGCATTAAATTTTTTATGATAACTGCTATAATAGGGAGTATTGTTTGTATGATACTTACTATTCCAACATAGAGCTCCCACACTGCCAAATTTGACACTACATCCCTAATAGCAGGCTAAGTGAACCTTATTGCAAGTTAGATTTTTAATTATTACTTCATTCCCCCACCACTCAATTATCGTTAAATTCTAGGTAACTGGTATTTTCTTGCTCAGTTTTAGTGTTGTTTATTTTTATGTCTAGAAATTTTATAGTTTATTTATAATTTTAAATAAATTATCGCTCATTGTAATATCAAATATGTAATTTTCGTGATGGTCGAGAGCCTGGCGAACGCTGTCCCATACCTGTCATCTTGTATTTTGTGAACCTAGTGTTATATTATGGATTTAGTATTTCTGATACAGTCCTTCTAAAAAAAGCTGTAGGGGAAAGTTATTAGAGATGAAAGAGGCTCAGGCATTGCAAATTCGGCTTAAATCTAGTTCTGTAGTAGAATTTTGAAAATTCTAAAAAACTTGACTAAGAAAACCCTTAAAGCTAAATTTCATCAAATTCCCTTTCGGGTACGACGTATTGATGTGAATCTTCATACTTTATAATAAAATTCGTGAACTCATTATGGATGAATGTCTTTACTGTTGACCAATCACAATATTGCTGATTTGCTGCGATCAGCTTTTACAAACTTTTCCGCTAATTTTTTAAATGATTTGTTTGAAGCTCCTCGTTTAACGTTATTCTTTTTATTAAGGCATTTCATTTTATTTTGTTGTTAATATTTGAAATAGTTATTTTGTTTCGTTTGCCTGTATAGCATTTTACATTGCACTTATAACTTTTGTTTAATGTGTAACTAGTTAATTAAATTTGAATTTGTGTATTTACCACTTTCTAATTAATTTGGTTCCTTATTATTTACGAAATTCTGGATGCGGGTCTCATTGACCTCAAGCGCGCACCCCTGCTCTAGACGACAAGGGATGAATAGAAATCATGCCTTCACTGGGGTTTGAACGCGGACCTACTCCCAGAGCTATGCTGCCTTTTAACTGTGGACGTAACTGAATGATCCATTATTTTGCCGCTGGTCTGCATGCAGGATCCCGTGGAGTTATGGACCAAGCAATGAAATAACCTTCCACCACGTAACTTTATTTATATTATAACTTATATATCATCGTAACCATTGTAGCACACCATTCGAAATAGGACTATCATTTAATACTATTGTTTTTTTATTTCCTTAAAAAATAAATAAATTATCATTCGTTTTAAAGGTATGAACGGTGGTACTTCAGCTACTGATGGTAGCAAGCATACCGTCGACAGGAAAATAGATTTGAGGTTTCCAAATTAAGAATTAATTTACTGCTCATTAATTACAACCACTTGATGCATTAAAATTACAAATGTACTTACGTGAATGAAAGTCCCGAAGTTTATAATTAAAATACTTTATTCATAAGGAACTACAGAGTCAAACGTTGCAAAATATAATTTCATTTTAACATATATCTGCATTAACAAACTATATAATGTTCAAAAATTCAATCGATTAACCTTATTAACAATCATTTTGAAACCTTTAAAACATGAAAAAAATTGTGGTCGAAATACTGTTTTGACAAGTCTTTAACACTTGCCAACAACTCCGCATGCATTGAAATCACCCACAGATCCATCACGGTAAAATACTGCAACCAAGCTGGGCCACTTATAGCTGTTAGCAATGGATCCTAGCAACAAAACATGCAAAGAGTTCCATCACTTACAAAGATATTCTATCACAAAAAACATTTTATCGCTGATTTTGATTTTCTCATTTATGTTATGAATAAAATGAAACTAAGGAAGAACGAAATAAAACATATTTGCATCTGTAAACATTTCTGAATATGAAGTGTTAAAAACACGAAACAAAGCACTCAATTCATAACAAATAAATAGAATTGCATTAACGAATATAATTTCATTTTAACGAAAGTAAGCACTTCACAAAATTGCAATTTTGATCTTCCTTTACAACAAAACCTCTTAGTATCGGGTTTGTTCAACTTTCTCTTTAATGAGTGCGCGTAAACGTATCTGCATGTTTGCTGTGATTTCTTATGATATATAATCGAGGGATGGCACATACGATGTTTGAGCAGCGTAAGCTGGTAATCTTCCAACATGGAAAGGGTTCCTCAGACAAGAAGATTGCCAAATTGCTGCAGATACCGTAGAATGGTTGGTGATATCGTGCGAAGATATGAAGACTGAATGGAATCCGTGTCCCAAAAGCGGGCGTTCGCGGAACGAGAATTACGCCTTGTCGTCCAGGAGGTGTAGAAAAATCCAAAGATAAGCGCCCGTACTGTAGCAGCTGAATTGCGGCAGAAATGTGGGAATGATGTGTATCCCAAGAATGTCCGGAGGGTGATAAAAAGCGTGAAAAACCTCTCACTTGCGAGACGAATGGGAAGAAGAGGTTCGACTTAGGTAAAAAGCACCAGAATGGTGGAATATTGTGACTTTCGCTGACGAAAGTATGTCCTATGAGCAGCAATCAGGGGGTAGGGTTCTTGTTCGGCGCAAGGCAAATGAGGAATTTCGGAAGAACCACTGAAAAAGCCACTGCATTTTGCAGACCACTGAAAAATGGAGGAGGGAATGTCAGGGTATGGGGTTGTACATCTGCTGGCGTTGAGATATTGTAGTTCATAGAGAACACAATGACAAAAGAGTTACCTGACCATTTCAAAGGAGAATCTCCAAAAGAGTGTTGAATTTATATTTAATTTTTTCATACTAATTTAATGCTTTGTTTCTTTTTTCTTACATTTAATGTTTAAATTAGTTTTGTTTTGTTCTTCGTTGATTGCATTTCTATTCATAATTTCAGAGAGAAAATCAAAGTCAACGACTTTATCAGAGTGACTAGCTTTATTTGGGACAATATATCAGTAATCGGCCAGCGTTTGTGATTTTTGTGCACATATATAATTAAAAGTCAACTGTGTATTTCTTAACACGTGCGAAAGAATCAGAGACATAAGATAAACATTAACTGATCAAATCTAACTACACACGGTAGCGAATCGCGTGCGTTGTGGAAGGCTGAGAATATTTTGCGAAAGCTTGGCTTCGCATCGTTGCCGACGTTGGAGCTCGATCCTAGCCCTTGCGCAAGGCTTGTGCACGCGCGAAGTGAGAAACCTTTTGCTTCTCGGGCGCAGCAACCTTCACGAGACAACCACCAGACAGACACTGTCAGATGCATAAAATTCTCGCTCTTCAAAATACTTCAGAGATTAACTTATGTCAATTATCCAACTGAATCTTCAACTCGACGTGATGAGCTACGCGTATTTTTAAAATCTGGAATTTCGTTGTATCTTAACAGCAAAATTTAAGTCGTTTATAGAGATATATAAAAATGCTTCGTTTTCGAGATAACTTTTCCACGAGAAACTAATCACGCTGAGTTATTGCGCTTATGTAAGAAGCGATATCGACTTAACGTAAATGCTATAGACGTAGAAAATCTTCAGAGGAAAGTAAAAATGTACTGTTAAATGAAAAAAGATGAAAGCGTGAATTGTGAAGTTAAATGAAAAAATATATGCGAAATATGTTAAGTTGCTGGCATATAACGCAAATTACATTTATTAATATTCTGATCCCAAGATACGTACAAATAATTAAAGACATACATCCATTACTTAATTAACAATGACATAATTATTTCGTTGAATCATCAAGCGACGAGTCGTTTGATCTCAAACCGATGTTGGTCTTCTAAAAGTTAAAACGATCTTCAATTTCGCGTTTTTGCGGATATTCATCTTTTCTAACTAATCGTGCACTTTCCTCATTTTCTGTGAATTCAATACTGAAATAAATATTTCAGTAAATTATCGTTTCATGAAAAATCGTTTCTTCCCCTTATACAAAGTGGGAAGAACTGCAATATTTCAGTGTGTCGTTATCTTACAGGGAGACCTGTATTTTGCATTATTACTCAACGGGGAAAAATGGTTTCTCTTGAATTCTATATTCTGATGATCCGAGTTTTAAGAAAGTAGTTTCCTACTTTGTATACGTTCCCGCTCTTTACGCCAGTGCACTAATGAGTCAAATTATTTTCATAAAGAAGATAAAAATCGTAAATTTTACTGTTGGCAGGTGATTATCGTTGTCAAATTGCCCGTGAAACAGTTCCTGAAAATATTAAGTGTTATGTGAATTAATAGGATAATTGTTATTCGTAATTCCCTCAATCAGGTGCGAATCTCTACGTGGTTACGTTATTTGCGAGTTTGTAAAACAATCAAATTGCTTAAGTTGTAATCGGCATGATATCTTGGACGATGCGTATTTTTCATTTTTAATAGAACTTCTTAGGACATTATCCACGGTCAACAGGTGTATTAGTTCACCCCGGAACGGTCGAGTTGCGCACCAGGAAAGTGGAATGCAAGTATTGTTTTCGCTAATAGGGTCAAGTTGCACCCACTGGTTGCTCGAAGGGCACTGTCGAGTTGCGCCGCTAAACCTTTCCTCATCCTTTTCCTCTGCCAGCACAGGTAAGGGTTGGGAAACAATAGCCTTTCACTGAGCAAGACGCTCAGTAAGTCATATAATACAATTTTTTAATATTTGTAATTTATTTTTGTAACCATCTGTTGGAATCTGCTTCAAATTTAATGAAAAACGAGTCCAAACTCGACCACATTACGATAAATCGTAAAATTATTGATTAATCTATGCATGTACACTGGCAGTAATTCGTTCTTTCGAAGAGTAAAAATCAACTTATTATTTTAATCGCAATGGTAATTTATATTGATACATGACGTCTATGTACTTATTTATTAAGTGTACAACATTTTTGCAAATTATTTGATATGTTATTATTTCTTTACAAAACATTTATTNTAATCTATGCATGTACACTGGCAGTAATTCGTTCTTTCGAAGAGTAAAATTCAACTTATTATTTTAATCGCAATGGTAATTTATATTGATACATGACGTCTATATACTTATTTATTAAGTGTACAACATTTTTGCAAATTATTTGATATGTTATTTCTTTACAAAACATTTATTTTATATCGCAATTGCTTATCGACACACCATAACATTTGTTTGATGTGTAATGATAAATCGGAGATCGCCTCAATTTGGCATCGTATTACCTTCTAAAGCAATTAAATGATTTAGATGTTTTATTCATGTTAAAGATATATTTAAGTACTAAAATACCAAGAGACCAGATTTTAATTAAATCTTTTTAAATACAATTTTTAACTTTAGTTTTTCTCCCTGACAAACGTATTGAAAATGTGGCAAGAGTCTGAAAAAGTATGAAAAAAATTGGAAAAGTCAGGGAATTTTATTTTGGAAAAATACTGGTCACACTGATTTATTCGAAATATTTGGCTCAAAACTAGTGTGTTTTGTTCAATTTCTACGATATATGTAGTAATTTACATCAGTGCAGACCAACTTATCTTAGCAGCCCGTGGGCCATTTTCTATACACTTTCGAACGATCGGACCGACACAGGATGTGGTTTGGTAAAATGTTGTCCCAGAAATAAAACAAATTACGGAATACTAGTATCGCCTCACCAATATCCAACTTACGGGTCATATTTATTTATTTGTAACGTGATATTTTGATTCTTATCAACAAATCTATTTTATTTTATTTCATGTCTTATAGCGAGGTTTGATTATTTCAAACAGAAAAAATTAAACAATTTACTTCATTTTTTAGAAGTATATTTAATATTTTGTATGATAATAGACTATTTTCATACGGTAATGTAGGATGGGTAATTCCAAACACCATTTTCTATTAGTTTGAAAAGTTTAACGGTACACTGATTTACGCAATAAAAACAATGTGTACATAAGATCTGGGTTTGTTTGAGATCACTAGACTGATCTTAAAATATTTGTATTCTTGCTAATGTACCCATAAAATACAATCGTTGCACTAACTTGCAACTGTTCTTTTTTATTTTTTATTGGTATATTTATTATGGTTACTAGTAATAATTTTCGCTGATGAAACTAACAATTTGTTTGTCTCAGAAAATCTGTATTGGGAAACAACGAAACGTAAGAAAACATTCCCACAGCTGACATCCAACAGTTGGACCATCGTTAAATTCATTCTACAATCTTTAATTTTATTGACTATTCTTAAAATTAAGAAATAAACTAAATATAACTGAATTGTAGTAGAGATTAAGAGCAGGGAATCATTAAGCGATGTCCTCTGTGAGGGCGAGATACCACGTGCTGTCGTTTTACGAACTATAATAATATCAACAAAACAATTTCATCATATTCAGACTATTTTTTTTAGTTTAACGTAGTTTTGAACACAGCGTATCGACTGTGGACACAGTCTTCATCAGGCGAATAACAAGTTTTAAATGAAAAAAACAACTAACATTTATCAAAATAGTCTGGAAAACGATGAAATTGTTTTATTGAAGAAGTAATCAGACGAACTATTCTCTATAATAATATCACTTTTAACGGTGACGAATAAATTTAAAAAAGTTCACAAAAGCGTTTATCTGACAGAAACAAAAAAATCTCATACANTAAGTTTTAAATGAAAAAAACAACTAACATTTATCAAAATAGTCTGGAAAACGATGAAATTGTTTTATTGAAGTAATCAGACGAACTATTCTCTATAATATAATAATATCACTTTTAACGGTGACGAATAAATTTAAAAAAGTTCACAAAAGCGTTTATCTGACAGAAACAAAAAAATCTCATACAGGAACTTTCTAATGTTGCATTCTAAATAAATAAAATCTCGGTTTTTTAACTTTTGAAAAAAAGATGAATTAAATAAACGCATTAAAATGCTCTTGCTATAGCTCTAGGGAAGACAGAATGGCCGTAGGCCCCACGGTTGGCTGCGAAGAGACAAAAATTAACGGAGAAGCTGACCAGGGGACGCAACTCGACACAGACCTCCCGCGAGACCCTTACAATCCTATTAGACATTTCTTGACCATGGGGCGCAACTGCACCGTACACGTGACAGTAATTGAGAATATCCGAACGTAATACTTCTTTTGATATTAAGACAGTGGATTATGTCCAAGGAAATTAAAATTAAAATCATTCAAATTGCGTGTGACGTTGATCATGAGAAAATAACTTAGTTGTCCACATACGATCGTGTGTTTTTTATTAACCGATGTCCAAAAAAGAACTCCCCCAAGTTAGTGTCGCATATGAGCCAACACGAGGTGTCTCCCCCTTGTCTTCAAACATCTCCTGGCTCTTGGAGACAACATTGGGTTGTTTTGATGCAGGCATGCGACGAGAGCGCGGCGTCCCATGAAGGAAGCGCATTGGAGACCCCTCTTCCTTGCGTTCTCCTTCGTCCTTGAGGCCTCTCGCCGCTCACGGAAGCGGTGGAGACGGCAGCGACAACAGCGGTGGTTGTGGTTGGGATTGTGGTAATGTGTAGTTAGACTTGTCGCAAGCTGAGTTGGCGGAGCGTTCTACTACTCGTTTCGAATGCCTACTGGGTACTATCCACGGAAAAGATATTGCCTCTGTCACTATCACAACTTACACAGCAAGACCTGACAATCAGTTAGTTCATCTAACGATCAGCTCATACAACGGAGCGCCCTTCTAAATCTTGACTGACCAAGTCAATACTTCTGCAAATATCGCCTCACCAACACCAGAGAACGCTATTTTTTCTTGGAACATTAGTTAGTTTTCCCGTCTTCTCTTCATCCAGAAACAAGTCAAGACACCTGTAAAGAGATAACCGCGATAACTTAAAACAAGGAAATGCAGCTGTCACATCTCGGCTGTGGGTCATAGGCTAAGGAGACAGCTAACTTGTGGAAAGAGATGTTTTTAGTAATACCCAATAGTGAGGTGATGGTAGTAGTGGTAGTAGTGATAGTAGACTCAGAAAGATAGGAGTGGCAGTCTTATCGGCTCCGCCTACATCGCCTATACAAACTATCACTTCAAAATACTTTTTTGTTACGCGTGTTATGTGACAATTTACATAATAACATCAAGGAGTTAAGTCTCTGAAACAACAAATGACCTCTTATATGTTACGTCAAACTTAATTGTGTTGTCTTATTTATATGACTATGGTAGTGGAAATGATGGTTAGATAATTGGTTAGTGGAAACAATAGTTGCAATAAACCGACCACTTTAGCTCGTTTGCTGTTTACACGAGGTCACGTGATGATGCACTGCGTCACCTGGTCGAATATTGACCTAGGCGGATTTTCAATTAGCATTCTTTGTCTAGCTGTTGAGGATTCCAAAATTTCGGAATATCCAATGAATGATTTTGCTTCAGTTCAATCTGTCCATTTCTTTGGACTGAATGGTTTCATAAATTAGAAACAAAGTTATAGTCAACCGAAAATATTTATTTATTTGCCAAAGCGGCTTTCGACAGCTTATGCTTTAGTCTTCAGTGGCCTTCTCTTTCTAGTGCAAGTTCAAAACCGAATACACCACCTTTATCCTATTATAAATGGTTTCAGTTGTGAGGTGAATGTTGTGGGTGGTACTGGTATTGCGAAAAACAAATTCACAAATCTAAGACATGTAGACTAAAAACCACGGATTTTGGTGCTTATTCCTCAGGTGTTACTTGAAATTTTTTTTTACTTTATAGTAATATTTATTGTTTCATATTACAAGCTTTATAATATAGTAAAGAAAAAAATATTGTTTATTTAATGATATTGAATAATAAATAAGAGCAGTTTACTCAGAAACACATCTTTCTCTCTGTTGGAAACAAAAATGAAGGCCATAATATTGGGAACAAAAATAAATAATTGTAATAAAGGCACACAACCGTTGCACCGTTTTAACACTAGCGAAACATGAAGAACGATTGGTGAATAATGGGAAGCAGTTGCAAATTTCGAACGATTTTGACAAATAGTCCCTGCTGCTCAACTTATTTCATAAAAATGGACAGTGTAGAAAACCGCACACGGACACCCTTCAAAGTAGGATAAATCCCGGGAAACCAGCCCGGATGGAACCCTAGAGTATCGCGATATTGTATACCAAAGTATCTCGATAATCAAACAGTACTCACATAACAGACAAATGGCCGGTCGCGCGCAGTCCTTGGTCCATACCTTCTTTCATATTCTTAAATCCTCATAAATCTCACAACAAGATGAACGTGAAATGTAACACAGAGAAGGTTTTTAGGTTTTATTGCGCATACCTCTCACCTGAAGAGAGAGGTGCGTTTTTACAAAAACTTGCCAATTTTTTTGAAACAGGAAGTTTCAAAAAATAAGCCAAGAAATAAATGAACAGAAAGAAGAATCATGAAATGAAATTTCATCAAATAAAAATAATAGAGAAATCATTTAATTGCTACGTATATTGTTGGGAGACAGAAAGTGCATTGTACGTAATGTTAAAGATTTCAATTTTTTTGTCATAATTAATATAATTTGTCGTGAATAATGTAAAAAAATGGGAAATGTCAAAAAATATTTCACCTGTATTTGCAATAGTATAGGTCATAAGGGTTAATTGCTCCTATGATAATTAAGTTGAAATGGTTCAATGATGAAATTGCGCAACATTTTCATCACGAGAGCGAATGATTTGAAGGTTTGAATTTAAAATTACCGCACTCCATGCTCTTTTAATAACGTTTTATCGTTCAGTCGGAACGAAAAATATTATTTGTTTTTCAGACAAACTCGTTTTCTGTAATTGTGCTGTAAACCTGTAATTTTACTTAGAGACGAAAAACAAACGTAGAATGCGGAGGGAAAGAATGCGACGCTAATACATATCACTCACATGTACGAGTATGTTAATTGAATGTTCGACTACGCAGCAGGAAAACCTTTTTTACGAGAATGTTACTCTTAGACACATATATTGGTAAAGAACTATAGGAAAAGAATGTACTCCTGAAAAAAAAACACCTTTTAGGTTGACGTGAAAATATCTATAACTGTCTGCTCCGTAATCACTTTGAAATGTTAAAAAATGAGCTAAGTTTGAGCCTTATTGACTATTATAAATATTAATCCGACGGGGTCAAAGTTTAAATGGAACATAATAATTTTCATTAATTCCTAGAAACATTGTGATATAGCTTGTTTATGGTCCTCTTCAAAAGTGTTGATGACAATACCCTGTATAATAAATAATTTATATCACTATATTTCTAGTTTCATAAATTATATCAATTTTTTGAAGATTTTTTTTCTTGCAGCTGCAAATTGTTAATAGTCATTTTGAGCATTAGTTTGAGTCATTGACCTAAAAAAACATGAAAACCAAATTTGGAAAACAATACACTAGATAATTAATCACATTTATCTCAATGTTTGTAGCAATACAACAATACACTTCTTAAATTGTATTTGAACTTTTATCCCTCGGTGGAGTGGGTTTTTAGAAACCAAAAAGGCTTAAACTTCGCTCATCTCATTTTCAAAGCATTTCAAAGGGATTATGGGGAGGACATAGAAATATTTTCACTTCATCCCAATAAGCTCATGCTAGAGGGCACACGTGAGACCAAGTCTTCCCAAAAACGTTACAGTTTAGTAAGAACAAAACGGAATTTGTGGAACCGAAGTACAAAATGCAATGTTACATACTTTCCCTGTGGGAAAATATCCGGGGGTAATTTTATCACGGGCTCTAATGACCTAAATCTTCGGCCGTATAATGAGAACTCAGACCATCCGTTTTTATTGTATTCTATGAGGATACGAGTTCCATGTATTGTTGCGGAAGGCAAGTCACTGGGGTTTATCCCCAAGAAGGAAAATAAAAGCATTTCAAAATCATCCTGATCTTCATGCTTCTTTATAATACCCATCTCAACAGGTCTACGAATGCACAGACAGTTCTGGAATTGGTTATTAGTATCGAAGTGAAAACGAAATTGTGGCAATCCTCGTTTTTTCCGCGATATTGTTTGTATTAGAACCATGTATTCAATTGAATAAATGACTTTAGAAAAATAACATATTAAAAATAATCTATAAATTATTTTTTTTGGCGAGGGGTGAGTGCTGGTACACCGACAGCAGTAGTGTAGTGGTAGCACCTTCACTCCTAGCGTGTTGCTGAACGTGAGAGCGCCTAAGCGATTCCCCACTCGACAGAACTGAGTTAAGTTTTCAACTGGGCTTTCGTTCACCTACTTCAGACCTAAGTCGGTTCGGTACATTAAATTGCCTGGCAACCCAACCATCTCTCTTTACCAGTACCTTCGCCCAAATAATGTGGTTTGGTGGAAGAGCAGGCTTGATGGCCTGAAACTTGAGATCTCAAAATAAAATTTGATATAAATGAATTAGACAAATTTTCCCTTAATGAGTATTTGAGAAAGATTATGGAAACTATCGTGAAAAGAGGGAATATTGTTAGTCATTTTATCCCTCACCAATTTAGGGCTTTTTTTCTTTTTTAACGTATAAGTAGTACGCTAAAGACTTTACTAAGGATTTCTTAGTCCAAATAATAAAGAACAAACATATTATACTTTTTACAAAAACAGGCGCAAAACGTTTTTAACAGTAACACAGTACGACTTGACTCGCAATGATGAACATAAGCCAGAGGTAAATAATACAATTCGTGATTACTTTTTAAGGAGGGATCTTAAAAATATTAGTATGCTCCAGTGAATTTTAATATTTTTGACATAGTGATTAGGTTCAGTTTCATTTATATACGTTTTTGTGTGCGTTTTATTTTGTGTAATTTACTCTCTATATATAATATTTTTATTATTTCTTTCGTTTCTTTCTGATTGTGGAGACATATTCGTATTCAGGGTATTTTTTTGTATTTTGAAAGATATATTTGGAACTTTTTTCCTGTTTCGAAATACTTCTTGTAATATTTTTTTTCAATTTTACTGATATTGGCATGAGTGCATGACTGTACATCTTCTGTTTTTCCGGGTTATAATGTGGATATTTATCGAATTGGTTATCAACATCTTACATTCAATGCCTCGTCAGTTTACGATTTCTGCATAAAATTGCAGTGACATTTTGTTTGCAAATTTCTAAGGGTTGGATAATGTATATGAAAATGTCGGAAAGTTAAGGCGATCTATTTTTATATATCTTTGTGAATTATGACCTCTCGTATCACGTTTCCAATCCCAGGATTACGCATTACGTTATGAACCTTTGGTTACAAGAATTGCGTAGCATAGTGTTTAAAAAATTATTTTTGACTTGAAGAGTTCTTGTAAAAGCTCGTGAAATAAATCGAGATTCTTGGTAAGTCAACTTTCAGTAAACTCGAGAGTAACTTTTGCTAATACTCAGCAGTAATGAGGAAGACAGACGAATAAGTTGTACATGAGCATGTTTAAAATATATGAAGATTATTATTATTGAAAAAAAAAGAATTTTTAAGTATCATGTTTTGTTTCTGTTACTATTTTTATTACATTTATCCTACGTTGTATATTGTCATAGTGGTGTAATAGGTATGGGCACAGTAATGCTGTCCATACGTATCAGCACAGGACCCTAGAAAAAAGATTTGGATGCTAGTGATAACATATCCTTCAGGTATGAATCGCGTAATGAGATCCTCGCGATGCGAGAACTATGGCCGTCTAGCCGACTGCTCGGGTATAAAGCAAATAAGCTACACCAAAATATTTAAAGAACGTAAATATAGGAATCTATGCAGATTATCACCCGTATGATTTTGGTGTAGTGGTAAATGGGACCAGACTTGCATCTAAAAACTTGACCATTCCGTCCTTCCAAATAGCTTACCTTTGCCATATATTTGATGTGCCATTCTATAGAATTAAGGTGTCAACACAAGTTTATTTATTTTCAAACAAAACCAAATCCTGATCTTACTGATCTTCGGCAATGGATGATACTCTTTGCGTAATATTAATATTGCATTAATTTTGATGAATCAACGATGAGAGCCCTATGATTGCAGAGTTTCCGGATTCACTATGGGCCAGCCCGAGCCTGTTCGTTGTTGCGAAAAAGACTCCACAAAGAAGAACCTTCACACAATTTTTGTCTGGGTGGTCTTCATAGTTTAAAACTTTCCACTTTTATTTTGTAAGACGTCAAATGATACGAGAGCTATTAAGTGACTCTGGTCGTATCTATCAATCATATTTATGTGTTTTTCTATTACTCTGCTTATTGTTTCCATTAACTCATAAGTATTGCTCATACACTTTAAAAATATACTGCTTATCTAACTTGCACTTGGCAATATTTCATTTGGCAAAACGTGTTAGTTCAGTTTTCGTGCTGTTATTTTTCTAATAGCAAAATAATTGTTTTTAATTCACACCCTTACAGGTTTCTGTCTTCAGTCCTCATTGTATATCATTGCTTCGTTATAATTTTATTGCGAGTATGTAATGTCCGAAGAGTCAGTGGGTAGAGCGGTGATTTGCTGATTGGATGGCCAGGGTTAGATTTTTCCACACCACAATATCCAAACTGACTCCCAGGTCTACTCAACCTGCTGTAAAATATGTACCGGGTGTATCCTGGAGTTAAACCGGCCCAGAGCGAGAGATTGGCTACATTTCCCCTACCCTTTATGAGTCCCTTGGGCACCTTCGGGGCCTGTTTTGGGACAGTTTGTTTGATGTGATGCCCTATGTCATTACCAACATCTACCTTTAAGAAATCTCCACCGTTGTCTCTGCTGTGTCCCTCTTGTCAGTTTTCTCTTTCGTCAGGATAGTTTGTCAAAAATGGTTCATGTAAAGTTTTTTTATCATATCCACCTCAATGATGTTACATATTGGGTAGTTATTAATTGCCTCCACAATTCATTTATTTGTTGAACAAAAGTTTGCAAAAATTAATTGCCGGAATAATAGTTTGCAATAATTAATTTAATAAAATGAAAACTGATTCAGTTAATTCACAGAGTTCAACTTTATGATTTTTGATGAGTGAACTGTAAATTAATTTCCACAAAATTCGTGTCAAATAAAGATTATATATGTATTTGAGCTTGCGCCTTTTCCCCTTGAGCTTTCCTTTACCAATAATTCCAATATCACTTGGTTCAGAAGACAATGTTTACAACAGAATGTGTGTCGTTTGTGCAGGGACTGCAGAAGTGCCTGTGCGGTCCGGAATCCGGCGCCTAGGCGCGCAGCTGCAGCGTGCCATGTCGGAGAAAGGACTCGCGCTGCTTGTAAACCACGGCATCCCAGAGGAACGGGTTAGTGTTTTTTCTTGAATATCACCACAACAATTAATCATTTCCCTTGTATTTAACGTATATTTATAGTTCAATCCATATAACCGGATTCCTCAGTGATATAGTTAATTGTTCTTCCAGTGCAAAGGTCTTTTATAATTGGTAGTAAGACAGTAACTCACCAGATACACAGGACATAACAATACTCCGGTTTAAACGTTTTACATGTAAATACAAGTTTGCCCTTCCTGGAGTAAAATACATTGCGAGTATTTTAGAAAAACGTTTTTAATTACATCCCATTNAAATACAAGTTTGCCCTTCCTGGAGTAAAATACATTGCGAGTATTTTAGAAAAACGTTTTTAATTACATCCCATTTTATAATTTTATCATAAATTAAAAATTAAAATTTGGAATTGTTTATTGTATGCACAGTTGAATCTCGTGTAACAGGGTTTACTGGGGCCAGCGGTTATCCAGATTTTCGAAAATTCGGATGATATGGGAAATAAACAATGATATCCTGTAATGTAGAAGAAAACGCTATTTATTCTTAATAAAAGTAACAAAGAATTTTTAAAAAGACGTATTCAAACACACATTGGTTATTAACAACAATGATGTTCAACGTAGATGGTCCATAGGCCAATGCTTACTCGGTCATCAAAACTAAACCCGATACAATACGCGTAATATTTATGATTTTGTTTTCAATTGTGTTGTTTAATCCAAAGAACAGTAATTAAATTACTTAAATAACGTAATTGACTTTTTTGCAATAAAACTGATTAGGATAAACCAGAATTCGTGTAAAAGAGTAAATGGATATAGGAGATCAAGCTATTTCTTTCCTCATATCTCATCTGTTTTACCGTTTCTAATACATGGTGTGGGCAAAACGCAGCTGAGCACCATCTGTATAACTCACGTGAATTTTAAATATTCTTTGAAAAAAATATCTTATCAGTATTATATTCATTAATGATTTGGTTGTGTTGGTGTGTAAGATATGTGTATTAGTATGCTTAATCCCTTAGTAGTATCCCTTCTGTGCGCGGATTTAATAAAGAAATATATAGATAAGAATTCTAGTGTCGTTTTATAATGATGTGCATACATTCCATGAAACTTTGTTGGCGCTTGAATTGAAATTAATGCTTCATTTTGACAATTATTATTGACAATCAAGAGAGGTGGAATTACTTTTCCCCGGTTGTTTATAAACATATAAGGGAATCTGTGACAAAAACCCCCACAGCGAGATAACCCCACACGACAAAATTTGTGAGAAAACCTTCGAAGGGGCGGGCGTACTTAAACTCGACAGATCCTCAGGTAGAAGGATAACTTTACCATTAAACTCGACACTTCCTTAAGGATTAGGTCTACGCCGGTCTACCTGTGCCCGTCCCGTGAATCCCCAGACAATGGGACAGGTGGGCAGCTCAGTCTGTCTCGGTCAAATTTACGCAGGATTATTATAGAATCAATAATGAACAGCTGATAGGTCGTCTCGAGTTAGCGGACTGGAGCAATGTTTACAAACAAAAAATGTCTCGAATGCTTTTCATGTCTTTTACGAAATATTAAATTATATATTGCTGAATTCTAGGAATGTCATAAAGAGCAAAAAGAAGTATGGTTAGATTGAAACCTTGGATAGATTTAGATACATGTAAACGTATTAAAATTAGAAATAACCTATTAAAGACACTGAAGAAATTTCCTCATGACGAGGAACGAAGGATTCATGTGAGAGATTATCGAGATAAATTACAAAGTGATATAAGTACGTTAAAAAATTAAAAAATCATGGAGAATTATTAAGGACGTTACAGTTCAGAAGAAATGCATTGACTCTATAATATACTTAGAAGTAAGTGATAAGACAGTACAGCACCCTGGAATGGTTGCTAATGAATTTAATAATTACTTTTTGCCAATTGCTGGAGAACTGGGTAATGATATAAAGAAACCAAGTTATTTTTATTCTATGGAATATAAAAATTGTTTTAAAAAGCAATGTATTTCTCAGTCAATGGTTTTGAGACCTGCAACAGAGAGTGATCTTATAAATTGAAGTTTTCAAACGGGTGAATTCCCAGAAGACTAGAAAGAAGCTGTAGTTATACCAATATATAAAAAGGGTTCTAAAACTTCTTGTAGTAATTACAGACCAATACCTTTATTGTTTACATTTGCAAAAATATTTGAGAAAATTGTGAAACAAAAATTATTAAAATTCTTGGCAGATACAATTTTTTTCAGTGAAAATCAGTTTGGGTTTAGACAGGGAATGGGTACAGAGACAGCTTTACTTGAATTCATGGATAGAGTTGCTAATGGAATGAACAATGGGAAAAGGGTTACAGGCATATTTATAGATATTACTAAAACCTTTGATACAGTTCATCACGAAATACTTATTGACAAGTTATGACTGCGGAATAAGAGGGATTGTATATAATTGGTTTAAAAGTTACTTAACAGGGAGGAATCAATGTGTTAGAGTTAATGATTCAGTTAGCCAATTTGATGAAATAAAGTATGGAGTACCCCAAGGCTCAGTTTTGGGAGCAACAATATTTTTAATATATATAAATGATCTGTGTAATGGAAAATATTATGGAAAGGTAACTTCATTTGCTGATGACACTGCTCTGTGCTATGTTGAGGATTCATGTGAAGACATTGAGGTAAAAATAAACTTAGACTTGTGGGCATTAAAGTGGTGGTTTTCAGAAAATAATATGATTTTGAGTCCAGAAAAAACAAAATATATAAACTTTAGCTCTAAGGGAAATATAAATCTGAAGAATAACATTATTTATAAATGCTTAGATTGCATAAGAAGTAATGACGAGTGTGATACAGAGTGTAGGTTAATAATGGGGGAGGAATCTCTTTAATATTTGGGGTTGTTGTTAGACAAGGAATTAAATCGGAAAACACACATATCAAAATTGAAACAGAAAATTAATAATGTGAGAATCTTTTACTTTTTGAGAAATATGTGCGATAATGATCTCTTAAGAATGCTGTATTTTTCTTTAGTTCATAGTAGAGTAGATTATGCAATTTCATGTTGGGGGGGGGGACATATATCTCAAATTTGAAACCAATAATTACCTCAGAAACATTTTATAAGNGAAAAAGACTGAATCAGCATATTCTTTATTTGTAGAATTGAAAATTTTGCCTCTCTGGCACATGTATATAAAGTATTAAAACTGTTTTACATGAGAAGTATATAAAATGAGAAAATAATAAATCAAATAGTGAGTATAAGTTGAAATTGTGAAATGCAGAAGATTTATTTGTGCCAAAACCATCAAATACTTTTTTTTGCCGAAATTTATCCATTTTTAGCATCAAAAATGTATAATATGTTAGCTCCAGAAATTAAAGCACAAAATTCATTAAAATATTTTTTGATGGATCTTAAGAAATAGCTTTTTACAATAGATAATATTGAATATAATATTGAAAATTTATTATTTAAAATTAATGTATGAAATTGTTATAAATGTCAAAAAGATAGTTTTATTATTAAAACTTAATAAACTTATTAATATCTGTAGGTATAGGAACATGTGTATACAATATATGAATATATAAATATGGAAATGTGTGTATACAGTATGCTGTGTATTATTCTTTGTCTTATTTTCAGACTACTTAAATTGAGTTAGGCCAATTAAAATATTGTCAGTCAGACTCAAAAACTGAGAAATTTTATTAATGAGGAATTATTTTTAAAATTGTATATTAGAAGATGAGAGTTCATTTAGGGACAAGAATTTATATTTTTGTTAAGCAAAACTGTAATGTCTATGTTCTGTATGGTGCTGCTATTTTTATTATTTCTAGAAAGTATACAAATATCTCCAAACAGTCTTTGCCGAGGAGATAAATTCTTTATTTCTCTTTATTTTCAAACATTTTTAAATTGTATTGAAAAAATTGGAATAAAGGAATATTCTTATTCTATAAACAAGTTGGCTTTACCACAAACAAAAAATTTTTTCTCCATAAAAATGTTGTAGAATAATTGAAATCTACGCTTAAAATGATGAAAAATGATACCAAACACGACCTTACTGGCATCAAATGCTCATTTGACTATTAGTCCAGTAATTAGGTGACGAAAAGAAGCATGTCAAAAAAAGTTTTTTCCCTTTCAATATTATTTTAGTTTTTCGCTTATAATTTTAAAACAACGCATTTTTAGAACAAAATATATTGTTGAACAGAAAAAATGTACATTAAATTTCTAAAAAATTACTCCGGGAAAATGGCTCTCTTGTAGTCAACACCCGCACATACATTACTAACAACAGAAATTCACCTCTTGTTCGATCCCGACGCTATTAGGGCTATGGTATCTTTCATTTTCCACTTTCCTCTTCTTCTTTAAAAAAAAATGTTTTTAGGAAAGTTTTGCGATATGTTGGAATTTGTGTTTTGAGTTGTAATGCAGGAGGGTTTTTAGTGGGTATGGCTGAGTCTTTCGGCGAGTCCCACACGCGGGGAGAGTCATGT
>NNCF01129295.1:177287-338093 GCA_002313205.1 Laupala kohalensis
TTACTTTTTTAGCAGCTTCAACTGGGGCATACCTTACAGGAAATGAAAGTGGAATGAATTACTCTTCCCTACTCATTCCTTACCGTAGATAACACGAAAGAGTCAGTATAATCCTTCTACCTGACCTGTGGGGTTTCTTCACTGCCGGTATTTTGGGCTGTGGGATTTTAGGGCGACACCAATAAATAGAAATGTGTAAAATTCACAAGTAGAAAAATTCCCTAACTTCCCCCCTTTTTTCAGTCAAGTTCTGGTAGATTTTTTTTTGGAATTGATAGCACCTCGAAGAAGTGGCAAGTCCATGTGCAACGTGTATAGGCATGTACATTAGAATATGTTCTATTCTAATCCACTTTTCAATGTTAGAATGTTTTCCGTCAGACTCGACGCCAAAATTTAGGTTAAAGAAGGAAATTATAAAACGGTGTCGTTAAATATAGTTCATGGTCAGAAGAGGAAAAAGAGGATTTTCCGTGTGAGAGAACAAAAGATGGTCCTTCTCATTTTTTCATTTACTTCGACACTTATTTGATTTTAAGGGCGTACTTGAACTCGACAGATCGTCAGGTAAAAGGATAATTTCACCATTAAACTTGACACTTCCTTAAGGATTAGGACTACGCGGGTCTACCTGTGCCGGCCACGTGAATACCCAGTAAATGGGGCCTGTGGGCAGCTATTTCAGTAATGAGTCATCAAGTTGGCTATGCTTATAAAATTGTGTTGTTTCTGAACATTGTTATCTACACCATAAGTGATGAAAAATAATACTAAACACAACCTTACTGTCATCAAATGCACATTTTACCACTAGTCCAGTAATTAGGTGACAAAAACAAGCAAATCGCAACAAGCTTACCCGACTTTATGACCACCAGGAAGTGTCGAGTTTAAGAACTCCGGGTTTTAACACGCGTTGTATGACCCATTGAAGAACGGGAACTTACTGTTTGTCATAATGAAGTTTTCCATCCTAATTACCACATTAACACTAATTACAATTATGAGTGAATTGATTTTACTCATAATTGCTAGGAAAACTCAACTAACCTAGAAAACGATCGCCATTATTGAACAGGAAAGTGTGTGAGGTCCAATTGCTACGTTACTAACTTTTCTCGCGATTTCTTTTTTTTTGTGTGTGTGTGTGTGTATCACTGTAAAAAATATTTTCTACATCTAAATTATTTACAGTCCTGTCAGACTTCCACTATTTTTTTTCCTCTTAGAATAGTGTCATACCGTTCCATTTTCCTCCAGGTTCCGCTGGTATATACTCCGTTGTTAAAATATAACTGGAAATAATTTAAGTCTATTCATGAACATTTATAGATATTAAAAGAACTGAATGAATATTCGAACTCTCAACAAGACAAATGTATAGCATAAAATATTATTTAAATATTATCCTTAAGTTTCTCTTCTTTTTTATTTCTACCGAGTGCCATAGACGGACATTGATGGAAAGACACTTCGTAGACTTCTAGCGTTTAATTTTTGTAACGACGTGGCTGATGTTTTACATATCGCACGAATTCGCAGTATTATGTTATTCGTTGGTAGCTTCTAGGTGTTCACGAGTGCTACACAAGGTTTCACATGTGCTACGATGNTGCAGTATTATGTTATTCGTTGGTAGCTTCTAGGTGTTCACGAGTGCTACACAAGGTTTCACATGTGTTACGATGTTTTCAATGTGCCGGTAATTGACCATTGAAATTCAATCATGCGTTCTAACAAAAAGTTACTTTTAACGAAGAATAGCGGGAGGAGTTTACAATTCTGGGCGTTGAAAATTGCATGAGAAAGTGAAAACATTGTACTGAGCAAAAAACATAGAACGGCTTAACACCGTAAATAGCGCTGTATGTAATTAACACGAAAAGTTGAATTTTGAAACTCCTCGATACATAAGAGCAATGCTTCAGTCGCAAACACTATCCCAGACCATCAAAATTAGGTTCTTCCAGCTGATTCAATTGAAGTTTAGTTCTTTCTTAGACAATATTAATTACAACTAGGAAACTCCTCTTAAGTCTATTCTTGAAATGGAATTGTCATTTGTGAGAGAGAAGGCATATGGGGAAAAAACGGCTCAAAAATGTGGATGAGTGGAGTGATTGTGGTTGACTAATCATAGCATTTACGAAATGAAAAAAACAAAAAAAACAAGAGTAGCTTCNAGCATTTACGAAATGAAAAAAACAAAAAAAACAAGAGTAGCTTCGAATGAGCCGCAGCAATGTTGTTTGAATTAATTTTTTTGATTTACTGCCATGCTATCCCACTCCTAAAGTAACATTTTTTATAAGTTCCACGTAGAAAGAAGTGGAAGTCAAATATCACTTAGAAGGATAAAGATGCTATGT
This sequence comes from Laupala kohalensis, assembly GCA_002313205.1. Taxonomy (NCBI): domain Eukaryota; kingdom Metazoa; phylum Arthropoda; class Insecta; order Orthoptera; family Trigonidiidae; genus Laupala; species Laupala kohalensis. The sequence goes on from NNCF01129295.1 coordinate 179,657, forward strand.
ATGTCATTTGTTACAAAAATGATCTCAAGTTACGTTTAAGTAGAATAATATTACAACTATGAAAGAATGTGTTACGTAGAGTTTAATAATGAATCGACGAAGGTAATTCTAGTAGGCTAAAACGTCGGTCAGTATTGCGAAAATGACTCGTTCTAATGTCAAACTCTTCAGTCAAAAACTGTATGGATTAAATCATTGAGTCGTCATAAGTTTTTAAAATAGCTATTTTAATCCGGACATTGCTTATAATTGACGGTAAGTTAACAAAACATTGAAAGGCATACCACAAAAAGATGAACAGGTACCGGATTGGGTGAAAAACAATGAATAGAAAAATAAATTGAAGATATTGCACCATATCACTCAAAACATAATATTTCATGAAACTAAAAAATACAAGATTTCGACTAATAGTAACAATATTACTTATGTACGAAATATTTTCTTCCTTCTTCTAAATTCTCAATTCAACTCTGTTCTTCAGTAACATTTTTGCTTCATTTTAACTTCATGCATTCATGTTTACTGCGTGTATTTGTGAACCTACTCTAAAAAACTACAAAAGATAACTTCGCTTGCAGAAAGGTATCAATGCATTTTGATTTGTAATATTAAGGAAAAGTTCTAATTACATTTTATGACTGTCAGGGGTGTATTAAAAAATCGATCTCATTGCAATCTTGCTTTTATTTTTATGTGCAGCTTCGGTGTGTGTACAAGGCGCTGGATGTTTTCTGCGAATTGCCTCCTGCGCGACGTCAAGCGTATTTGAGGAAAATTGATGCCGGAGACAACCACGGCTACGTACCTCCTGGATGTGAGCGGTGAGTTTCGTCAATTCTCTACGAATTCAACTCAGTATTTCTCCTCTTCAATTCATAATTTAATTTATATTCAAATATACTCTATTATTCCCATTGCTCAGCCGGTTCAATGAAATGCGTTTCTGCTGAATTACAGAAAAGACATACACTTTCTCAATCTATTTACGTTTGTTTTAAAAATGAGATGTTTTAGATAAAAGTATTTCAAGTTGACGCAGGTTTAAAAAGTCTTCCCCCCCCCTCTGCTTGAAAGTGTTATAAATTTTTTAAAATTAATGTAATAAGACTACAAGTTACTCACTTTATGGTACCCGAATCCGAGAGTAAATAACCAGCTAACAAAACGAGTAGAATGTATGAAAAATTTATAAATAAATCAATCAACGATAAATGTAATACGTAATACCAAATAGGTTTTTGACGTTTTTTATAACTGCAATAAGTACGTTTTTATTGATTACGAAAAATTATATTAATTGAAGATTTCTAAGATAAATTTGAAAATGGCTACGAGCCCTGAATCGTACTCGGGACTTCTTCATTGATTGCAGGGGTGATAACCACTACACCACTCGGTCAGCTTCCACAATTGTGCATATTTCCACCCGGATCTAACCCCCGGAAGACCTGAGAAACATCCCCATACAGGAGAAAAGTGAACCAGATACACGGAAGAAATATATGCATTAACAACCTTAACACGTAGGTACGTGTGAAACCGGTACTTAAGCGCCCACAGAATAGTGGGCCACCTGGTTCACTTATCTTCTGTGTAGGGATGTCTCAGGTCTTCCGGGGATTAGGTCCGGGCGTAAACGGTATACAGTTGTGGGAAGCGAACGGGTGGTGTAGTGGTTAATACCCCTGCGATCTGTGCAGAAGTACCAGGTACGATTACCAGCTCGTCGCTATTTTTATCTGATCGAAAGTTATCACATAAATTCTCCACATGTAGGTATACGGAAGAAATACGTAAAAGATTTCTAGTTTTAAAATTTAAAAAAGTAACTGATGGAAAAAATGAACGCTGGGTCCGCTCGTATGATTTATATATCTGAGATGCAAAATACAATGAACAAAATTGTTTTGTAGATTTTATGTCATATTTACTCTTGTCGACGTAATTTTTCCGTATGTTTTACGGTAGTAATGTCGACAGAGACTTAAATCTTTAAAAGTCTAAAATTTGAATAAATGTTTGCAATAATAAATGCTTATATTGATTTCACTTTTAAGAAACACGTTAGGAACATTTTAGCAGTATAATAACTACTGAATATTTTAATGAAGTACATTATACCTTATGAGAAAAAGAATCTACTACTTACTATTATTCATGAAACTAACAAGACTTACGAATAATTTAACATTACCCAGTAGGACTTAAACCACTACTACACCCAAAGCTGTTCGTTTAGAAATTGCTTCATTAATAATGAGAAACTGAATGTTATGGTATTCACCATAAAATCACGGATGCATCTCTGATATAGAAAACTATTGTAGTTGTTCGAGTTTTCTGTTAATAACTCTTGCACCTAAGTGGTATGAATATGGTAAAGAGCCAATGAAGTGACCCGGTTTTCCCATAAATTGAATAATACTGAAATAAACTTGATTAATACTTCTGAAAATTATTTTGAACATTGGCGTAACTTCAAAATACAAACAAATTATATAGTCGAAAGTGTCTATTAATGTTATAAGTACAAAAATTCACCAAACTATAGATTGTTCTGTGGCATTGCATTTAGTTTACTACTGAAAAATAATGTAGTAATGAAATGTTAAAATGTAGTGAAATATAGTATAAACAAATAGCAACTTCAGTATTATTACAGAATATATTGATATTGTGTAATAGAAGTTTATGCTAAGGAGTGCAAAATCTTCATTTTTCTCTTCCAACATAATCTTGTTTCCTTCTCTCAGTTCCTTGTATTACTTTATTCCGTCATCAAATATTACTCCCTGTGTTACTCAGGCTTATTTTCCCGGTATAAAATTGCTTGAAACTAGAAATTACATTGGACATGAAATCTATTAAACTCCACTCCTTAGACCTATTTGTTTATATATGACCCATAAAAAAGCCAAAAAATAATTTAATTTATATTTCGTGAAAATAATACTTTAATTTGAAAGAAATGTCAGAGTCGATCGTAAACTGTTAAAGAATAAAAAAAACTAATGTTTGATGAATTGCAAATTATTTCGTAATTCTAAGGAAATCCGATTGAATGTTCAACATAATTTCAATTCATATTACTTAATCATCCTTACAGGAATGTTTTTCATATTATTAAAACGAGCATGACCAGTCATTCGCAAACTAGTGATTTTCCGTTCTCATTCCTTCAAAGAACACGTGGCGACCGCTTACTTTTCACGGATAAGACAGTTATTTTTACAAGTAAATCCTGTGACGCTATACTTCCGATGATGAACTAAAATTGCGCGAAGCTCTTCGTAGTATCAGTAAACAATTCGAGTATCTGTTATCGTCATTACACGTATCATCTATGAAGTAATCTTCCGACACTACTATGTAATGCGCTTTGGTTGTATCCTGAGTGTCATAACAACCTCGGGCAATCAAAAACTGATTGGGAGGCGGGTCTGTGAACGTCAACGGGCTTTTATCTGAGTTTGGGAGAAGGGGTCCTTCGATTAGACGCCTTTTCGTGAAGCGCGATATCACAGATTTTGATTCGCTTGTTTGAATCTTTCATTGTATTCCTTTTTGCGGTGATGTCTCCAATAATACGTAGAAAACGTAGAATTTTTTATTGCTTCATTTTCATGCACATTACATCCCTTATAAGTATGTGCTCCATTGCATGGCGTAAGTAAATGGAAACTCTGGTAAATCATGGCTTCAAATCATAATTTTCATCGAGAAAGTTGCAGTCTCTATTGATAGGATTTGTTTTAGTAATATTGTAATCTTACAATTAAATGTTAAATATTAGATGGTGGGCAGCGAGAATTTTTCGTGAGAGCTGAAATCACATATAGCTGAGGTTAGAAAATAGTCTTCTAAAAAGATCAGATCAATCCTTGAGGTTCTGTTGTGACATCGAACTTGAGCTATTGGTCATCGCTTAGTGAGACTGTTTTGCTGAGTAGTTTTTGCGTAGTTAATGTTTGTTTTCAACACAACTTGCCACTTTTAAGTGCTTCACAATGTGTTGTTTTATGTAAACAAGGTTACTCATTGAATTTGTTATGTCTAAAATTTTGCGCGGCAAGAGTCATAAGATAATTTTACGTTTCTTAAATATTTTCTTTTGAAACAGCGATAATACGAAACGACCAATTAAATGTTTTGATATTGTTTAAAAGGTTTTTTGGTACACTTGTCATTATTTTTAGTAAAGATAAATAACACGATCATTACGTAATAAAATGTTACAATATGTAAAAAATCCAATTCGCATTCAATTTCCTATGAAATATACTCGTATATGATTTAAAAACAACTAATTTTTACTACCAACGCTATAATCACTCCGATGTTGTTGTCTTACATAACGAACAGATGGCAAAGATTAAGATATTATGTTTGATTTGCAGAGACTCGAGAAAAAAGATTTCGTCCACAAAGGAGATAAGTCTGTAACTTTTCTTTTATCGACTGCCTGAGTGTAGACACAACCAGCACTACTTTATCTAATGCTTTTGTGGGTATGTGCAATTATTAGTCATGCTATGTATTCTTTCACTAAACCTTCAGGCGGATATCAATGAAATGAAGCATATTGCTCAGCACATTTGGGTAAATCTTGATACTCCGAAGAGATTGTTACGAAACGAATACGAATTAAAATGAGAGAGTTACAACATATCTATCTGGAAATATATTTTCAAAATGTTTAAAATTGATGTAATTAACGTACAAAATATGGAATATTGATTCACACATTTTGTCGTATTTCTTCCGTATACATACACTTGATGTCGTAACTTGGGCTTCTGCGGCCGGATTTCAACATTTTGATGGTGGGGAATTGCAGAGCAAATATCATTCGTCATACGTATAAACTGATATAATTTTTACCCACGGACATGAAATTTATTAAGAGATTATTCGCAATTTATTTCAAGATTTCAATTAATAATTTACGAGCGCCAGTTAATGGTAATATTTCATTTATATATTTTATGTAAAACTCAGACTATTACATTGTCTTCTAATTCATTAAAAGCTTTTGGATGTTTTTTCTATTTTTTCTATAGCTTAAGAGGAGAAGTATTATCTTCACAGTAATTTATTTAAAGTAAAGAAGTAAACACAAAATGCGCGCGATTCTAAGCTTGATACGATAAAGTGCAGTTTAATTAATATTAAATTTTCCTTTTTTTTCTTATTGCGAGGTTTAGGGTATGAGATCTCAACCTAACCCTGCACTTGAGTGAATTTGGAAGTAGAGATGTTGGGTTGTCGGGCGGCACTGACAAGTGGTACGAAACCGACATTGGTGTAGAGTGCGTAAAAAAATACCTCAACTGAGGATAGTATCCGCGCTCTTTTGCTCAGCAGAACGTTAAAAAAGTCACCACTAACCTTTTCTTAAAGAGTTGGAGTAAATGTAATTTCGGAATTTCTTTGAATTTTTTGGTAACAAATGTCCTTTTTTAAATTGGTAATCGTTTGAAGATTTTTTGTATTCAGATATGAATAAACATGAAATATTATTGAAGAGGCTCGTTGAATGTATTCAGATTTTAATATGAATAAACATGAAATATTATTGAAGAGGCTCGTCACATTTTCCCTATCATGAAGTTACCTCATGCTAGAAACTACTTCTTGTTTAATTACGATATAAACAAATTTAGGAATCTGTTAAGGTAACGAATTACGCTTTGTTATTTTTGGGAGGAAGCAGTTGCATATTCGGATCTCTCTAAAATACAGCCTGAGTAGAGTGACAAAGTACCCGTGCCGAGAATTTGGGGTATGTCTCAAATATGCTTATAGAATCCTTAAAATCTATCATATTATCTCGAATGGAGGAGGTAGACATTTTATGGAAAAATTAAAAATATTTTATACCCAAATGAGTTGTGGAGAGAACTGGAACCATTTAGTGTCGCTATAGTATTAAGAGTACAATTCATTGGTTTACTCTTAACATTTCTCTGTCATTTCGTGTGAAGTGATTACGTCCCATCTCGAGGCGCTTGGATATGCAATAATACGAATGAATATGAGAATGATGTAAATTATATAAAAGTGGCTGAATTAGAAAAAAATAGTGCTTAACTATGCGCTGTTTTAAATGTAGTGCACATCAATTTGAAATGTTCCATTTCTAATTCCGTCCAGTACACCCCACTCCCCCGTCACTTTCAGAAGTATTGGCACATTCTGTATGAACGTGAAAAGGTAGCCACCCTACCTACGGGTTAGAGAATGATGGTAACTAAGAGAAGATGGAACGAGATGGCAACATTGAGTGAATGTGAGTTAATCCTCATATTTTTGAAAGTGGATGAAGAGATCTGATCACGTGTGCAGCTTTTCCGGGGGCGAAGTGCGTGAGCTGCGGCACGCGTTCAACGTGACGCGCTTGGACCGAGGGCTGCCCGACGCGGAAGTGGAGGGCTTCACGGAGGCCGTGGCGGCGCTTACCGACGACTTCCGTCGCTTGGCGGCTCTGCTGTTGCGAGCGCTCGCCTCCGGATTAGGTGAGTACAAGTACACACTTCATTACTCTATAATCACGGTTGTGTATGAAAGTGACAAAGGTGTAGGACTCATCCCATTTTTTGACATTTTTATGTACTTCAGCAATAGTCATATAAAATGTTAACACGTTAAAACATCTTGTAAGTAGACCAAATGGGGGGGAGTGTGGAGTCCAGCGCTACAAGAGAAACATCATTATATGTAAAATAAATAGAATTCTAAATGAGTTTATTCACACGCGCTATAACTGTTGGGAAGATGGGAACAGTTGTGTTGCTGGAGTTGAATGAATAGCTGCCTTCTAGATATCACTGCGTATATGAGTACTCTACGAGACCTATTTCAGTTTGAAGCACGAGATGAATAAGAATCCTAAGTGATGACTTCTTTTACGGTACATCAAGAATATTATATTACTTAATTTTCGCATAGGGTGGTGGCATTGAGAATTCTTCAGGTAATTACAATATAAATGATATTAAGTTACACGAGGAACTAAATTATGTAAATTTAGACAATCCTTTCTGATGGGGTCCAATGATATGGTTTAATGCGGTGGACTGATACGGACGTCAAAATATGTGTGTGATGATAGTTGCATTGTGCTTCTTTATCTACGTTGACCCTCCTAGTATATTATATTTTCTTGGCAACACATCTGTATTAAGTCTATGATAAATTCTACTAAAATGCATTTATTGTCAATATGTCCTAGTGTATTTATTTCAAAATAAGCACCGAAAGAGTTTTTTAGTATCTACTGTTGCATTTTTTAAATTTATTTCGTGTCTTATGCAAGGTTCAGAGTATGAGGCGTGCTCTTCCACATAACAGTGACTTGAGTAAGGGAATTTGGAAGGAGTGATGTTAGATTTCCGGGGAACTTATGGTACCGAACCTTCAGTTGTCTGGAATTGGTGATGGAAACCCCAGCCGAATACCTGACCTAGTTCAGCCGAGCACGATTTGAACTCACGCTCTACCACTCAGCGATATCGTGAGGACGAAGATGCTAGATCACCGCTGTCAGAGTCTAGTATTTTTACTTTCTCATATACGCTGTATATATATGGTATTGTAATTGTGAAAAATTTTCGACGGAAATATCCGTTTTGGCGATCCCTGATTCGGAAAAAGTTGTTTTTGGCGTGACGTCCGTCCGTCTGTGTGCTACGGTTCTGAGTAAACGGATGAACCAATTTAATTCGCATTTCGTATTTACGGTAGAATTTACTTTAAAACAATGAAGCTCAAAGTACTCTTTTGAATGTTTCTTAAAATTCGGCTCCAACGATTTTGCTTAAATTTTCTGTACGTAAAGTACTTTTAGTATGCATTACATCCGCATTAGTGGTATTTCGCTTGAAAGTTTGGCATAGACGCAGTAAAATAATTTATGTCTGCTACACTTACACATTAGTTTACTGTTTCAAAAAGCTTGGATAATATTTAGCAGTGAAAATGGGCCAAGCAGACGTAGTATACACTTTTCGTGAACTGAAATGAAAATATGGTAGTGATAAAATACATAAGAGGACAGAAAACGCACTGCAGATACGAAAATACATCAATTTCTGTCTACAACGAAATTACATTTACATAACACTTTTACGATATTTATAAGACTTATATGTCGCTATATGCTTTGAAATAATATTTTGAATATTTATTTTACTTTCAAATTTCAAATAAAGGACAGTAATAAGTTCATCTAGCGACTTTGAGCATGAATAGAGCTCTGGAAGTGTAGACCACCATGCCAGAAATAACCCTTTCACTATATAAGTTCTTTTCACTCTATGCTGCAGACGGAGAAACGTATATGAGAAAGTATGTGCAATGGTTTTGCACAACTAGTTTGAATCTGTTTTCACTGTTTCGAGTAAACGCAATATATGTGACGTTTCGTAAGCTCATGATCAATGATCTGTAAGGCCATAATAATGATAAGTACAAGGTTATAAGTATTGGTAATGTTTTGTTTTTATTCGATCGTTTCGTAAAGATATATATGGTAGTGAATATTTTATATCATATGTAGAACCCGAAAATGCGTGGTCTCAGTATTTTATAATATTCATGAAAATTGCGATACGAAACATTATACTGGACTCGAGAAAGGAAGCGAACCAATTCACTCACGTACTCGAATACTAATACACGTAAAAGAAACCCGACACTATCATGAAACTTTGATATACGAGATATGACACCTTTTTCGTAAAGAACTGCAGACACGTGGAGATAATTGTATGAGTCATTTCTCTGCTTCTCATATAACAATGTCTTTTACCTGGTGAGAGATTTTAGCGTATTACGCAAGTTCTAGTTAGTATCTCAAATCACACTGTATGAGAAACATTTTCTAAAACTACTTTAGTAATATTTAATGTGTTCATTCTAATAAACCAATTATTACTGTGTGACTTCATTTTCTTTCGTTCAGTGAGAGAGAAATAGGTCAGTCATGTGGAGGAGAAATATCATGATGCAGTTATACCTTTTCACTCACAACTTGCGAGTACCTACTCGTGGAGGAGTGTTTGCAACGTCAACAGCCAGGTGAAAATTGCGACGAACGGCTACTCGAACCCGGGACTTCGGATCTGGCCGCAGGTGTGCTATCCACTGCACCACCCACCTCGACACCTGTTCCAAATAAATGGCGAATCTTTATTTCGTCGCCTGAATCATTTATGCGTATTATGCTAACTAAATATTTTCCCAGTTCCCTATGGCTCTTGAGGCTTTTCATGAAAAAAAATATTGAAAAAGAAAAACTTTGGTTACAACTGGTAGCTAAGTGAAGTAAATCAGTTGATCATGACCGTGATAAGGCATCGATTCTAAGAAACGTACGTCTCTACTTTCTGCGCAATTGAATCAAATGCTGATATAGAATTGAAACACTTCCATTTTACAAGTTGCGTTCATATCAGATAATTTCAAGGTACACAAAATGCACTATCGCGTGTGGCGAAAACATTCCTTTCCGACGAGAATTACTTTTAGGTATTCCAAATGTGAGTCGTAAGTTCATGAGCATCCTTCCAAGGATGTAATATGCTAAAATAAACAGACAAAAATGTACTGTGAAATATTAATTTAGTTTTTACCGAATCACATTTTAGCGGAATCTCCTTATTGTCAAAATTCGTTACCCATGTTAATGTCAATTGGGTCTATAAAACGATATAAATTAGTCCCAGAATTCACGCTCCAAAAGGACAACTGCTTTCTCAAGACCGCAGGTTTCACATCCCTGGCCGATTTTCTTTAGTCTAACTTGCAGAAAATTTAATTCCGTACCCTTCAGGAGTGTGAAAAACAAAGAAAACTTTATTACCGAAGAAAAAAAGATTAATTTCAGTTTTAAAGTTAATAGAGTTTTTTTTTCTTCCATCCCTTTTTCTTTTAAACATGATTCCACAGATATATTACGTCCTTTAATTTTTGGCATATGTAATTGCCTATATACAAACATTATATCCACTCGATTGTGTTATTCCTCGTTATAATCATTCAGGAGTTTGGAAAAGATAATGAATATAATGCATGATCATTCTTTTTTAATCCATAGTGATTTATCAAGGCAGAACATAAAAAGTGCATTTGTGACGAAATTCTCCTTATATGGCATTCCGATATAACATTCCTGCGAAATTACTCACAGCAAACAACATAACGGGTTTTCTCTATTGTTCGCCTACATCGTGCCTTCCAGACAAATAAACTCGTTACTTTCTCGTTTGGATATTGTAATGCATTTGAAAACCTGTTTCCGCATATAGTTTTATTTCTTTTCATAAAACGTATTTCCTTTTAGGCGAGACTTATCTTTCCATTAACATTTCTGGACATCAAAGGAATTCTTCAGTTTTTCCAACTGACTAAGATAAACAAATACTGGTTGCCTACACAACTCAAATTCATTTTATTAGAAATAAAAATCTTCATAGGAAATATTAATTTAATTCTCGAACAAATGACGTTTTTCAGTATAAAGGGTAGTTCGTGTGTTCACAATCGATCTGTGTTAAAAATAAGATGGGACAGATTGCACTCCTGAGGTCAGTTTTTCTTGAAAATGTAATTTTTTACGACTATGATAAGATCTATGTAAACGGCGCTTTGAGATATGTTGAGTCAAACAGTCTGCATTTTTTGAGACACTATTTATGACTGTCAGGACATTGACCATTCCTTTAATATACAGTTCTGTGTAGATAAATCAATTTTTTCAAAGTCTTAATACGAGGCACCGAGTTGGGAGGGAGCCGAGTAAAGTTACCCATCATCTCTATGAACCGTGATGACATTGATACGTATGGTCACATCTTTATCGGCCAATACCTGCTTGTGCAGCTACAAATCATGTTATACATATCACCACATATTGGATGGTCTGTGCATTAAAGCCGCGACCCCAAATTTCAGTCACGGTGTGATGTATAATGTATCTGATATCAAAGTTAGCTAACACAACTGGCATGGTGGCTGTTTGAAAACATCCCAGAAAAGAAAATAGGGTAATAATTATTGAAGTGCTGGATGTATACACATCTCGATCAATCTAAGTGTACCGGACACGCGCTTATTGTTTAGCACGATAATGTTGAAATATTCTCTAGTTGTCCAACACCTTGTGATAAATTGGATATAGTGGCTCTTGCATGTCCAATAACACTGAACCCTTAGTTCATGTGATCGTATGTAATAATCAGTCTAACAAGAGAATCTTTATGATTTGTTATAAATGACCAAATTATGCTTGCAGTGGATTCAATCTGAATGTTGTGCTTATGATTTACTAATATTTTGGTATTTAAGTTTGGTCGCAACTTTTTGTCGTGTGTTTTCTTTCTCTCGTTCCATATAAAACTTAATTACTGCCGATTTTGCATATTGTAAGTAATACTTCAATTTATTCAGTTTGTCTCGTTTATTTTGAGCGATTCTAATGAGTGTTAATATCATTTAGCGCTCGGCCGCCGAATGTTTCCCATTATATGGGCGTGACTAGATAACCGTTTCTCAGCATATGAATGTGGGTAGTACGTGGTGATTTTCTCATTAGGTTTTATCACTATTACTCCCCTTTCTTCCCATCAGACAAATTTTACTCACTTCACCGACTCTACATTTACCTTAAAAGGAACTCTGGTAGGATTCATCAGCTTAAATATCCTTAAATGAAGTTCACAGGAATCTCAGTGTCTCCAACGTCTTTTTCATTGTTCAAAAATACCCCGTAATCCGATCTTTTTGTTGAAATATACTACATTATTACCTTAACATTTTAAAGAAAGTTAGGAAAAAATCTTTCGTCTTTTAAAGTAATTCCGCCGATTTTCCTTTACTGTATTTCATTTGTATCGAAATTAATATTCCTGTATTTTGTGATATTATGAAAAATCAGCGAGGAGTAAGTTGTTTGAGGAAGGCAGCGTCTCAAAATCGCTCCCGATTAGTCTACCGGAAATTGATAAGTGTTCCGGAACGTTTATTCTGTTGTGTTTTCTTCCCAAAGTGCGACGTCGGAATACGTTGTGTTAGCGCTGATTCCTAATACGCTTTTCTGGAGGGAATTCCGCTCTGAAACATGAAAACAAGTGTAAGACATTGCGTGAATTACAAAAAGTTCATAACGTTCGAATGCATAGTTTTTTTTAAGAAGTCCAGGATTAAAAAAAGGACACAGTTTCAATTGTTCAGATCGATTCCTTGGATCTGTTCTAAAGTGTTTTCCAGACCACAATGATGAGTTACATTGTGTAAAAGAGGTTATTTTATAAAAAATAATTTTGAAACTGGGTTTGCCCTCCGATTTGTTTATAATTAGCCCCTGTCCGGAAGATTCGTCATGAACTGTGTTTACTATCGGATTTTGTATTTTTGAGTTTTATTGTACTTTTTTCTACGATTTTTGTTGTGGTCTCCACAGTTATTAGATGTCAGGGCTTTATAATAAAAAACCGATTGTATACAGTTCATTCGTGGTTACTGGGCTGGTATACGCGAAAGAAACTGAAAAAATTCAAGTCTTGTCATACTGGCACTAGCTGGACGTGATACACGTTAAAGGGACGTGCTTCTAGAAATTCGTTCACAGTGATGATGAGATATTAGCTCTGGAATCCGAAATTCATCGTTTTGATTGAATTCGGCGCCGTCCCCTCTCCCAAACACAAAAATTTCAACTTTCAGGTGAGATATAGATAAAATAAGTAACTCATTGAGGGCTCGAATCAAATAAAATTAACATTCAGAACTGAGTCTATAAGCGAGCTTGTATTTAGTCTATGTTAATTATTCCATTTATCCACAACGTTCATGGTAATTAGTATTTCATTCCAAGCTTCGTGGCAGTAGAAAACAATATTGGTCTATTTTGAGACTGTCTCTTATANGGTGAGCTGATAGTATGACTTACAAAATTTATTTCGATTTTGTGTATATAAAGTATTTTAATACCAGAATAAATCTCTCTACCTTCGAACCCCAAAAATAGTAAATTAGGTGAGAACTAAAGAAGTTTTAGATCTCGTTTAATTTGAGAAAAGAATCGTAGTCCACATTTATGAGTTTTTTTCCTTCTCCGTGCATAGGCCAACCTGCCGATTTCTTCAGTCGAGTGCATTCCCTCATGATGCAGCCAGGCAACTCAACGTGTATGCGCGCGCTCTACTATCCCCCGCTGTGCGCGGAACCTACGAAAGGACTGACCCGCTGCGGCGAGCACTCCGACTACGGTACCTTCACATTGCTCGCACAAGACTGCGAGGGTGGGCTCGAGGTAAGCAAAGCAGCCTCTCCCTTGGGGTTCTTTCCATTGGTCAGGGTTTTCACGAAGCTTCCATAAAGCAGCGCGCTCTGTTTCCAGCGTGTGCTATTTTTACCTCACTGGCGCAACAAAGGAAAGTTATTACACGATTGAGTGAGCTAAGCAAAGAAAGTTAATTAGTTTGACCGCTTGGTCTGGTGAATGTTTATGATTGTGGAATCTGCTTTCATCAGTAACCTATCTCATTCTATCACAGTAACTCATTCTAAGAGGAGAAATAACGATGTAACATTGCCTTAATGGGAAATGATAGAATTTAATTGATGGCGCGGGGCAAGAGAAATAATAAACAATTATGGGACTCATAGTATTATTTCATTTGTCCGTAATATCCTCTCATACTATTACAATAAAAACTCTTTCAATTATAAAATGAATGAAGCAGTTACAACAGTGTTTTCATAAACCTACCGCATACTATAAAATTGTTCTCTATTATATATAAAATGATAAAAAATGAAACCTATGATGAAGAGAACTATTGTTATTTCGGTTCATTTCTTACTCTTGCTTTTCTAACTAGTTCCTGCAGCGAATTACATAGATATGTATATTTCACAAAGTGATGAACGAAAAACGGTCCATGTGGTCTTAAGGTAGTACTAGCGTAGGTAGAATTAAATCACTAAATTATCTGAAATCGGGATAAATAAACAGAGTAACATGTTTTTATTGTGATTTCAACTTGAAAGACATACTTCTCCGACCATTTAAATTATGTAGTTGAAGTTATGATTAATGTTGTAATATTGCAACTAATGGAGAAAACTCTTATTTTCAAAAACTGGCCAACTTTTAAATCATGAAAATGATGGACGTTTACTACTATTTTTAGTCAATTTTCCATAGTATTTTTACATCACTTTTATCTGCAAGTCACCGGACATTACAAAAATATATTTCACTTCTTGCGAGGTATGATGCATAAATCACGAAATCGTTGTGCCGGCCGCCATGTTCTAACATGCTCTTAGGCATTTTAAACAAGTCAAGCGAGTTCCTAAACATTGTTTGTACTATACTATTAACTGATAGATAGAAATTAAATCATGTTCTTTCATCTTTAAAATTCATAATGTTGTGTTATGAAACAATTATCTTCAGAGAAATACTCGTACAATCGACGAATGACGTCACCAGGAAGTCATGATCGAATATTCGTGACCTTTAACGATCGAACTTTTTTCAGAATGTGTGTGTAAATGAGTGCACCATATTCTTTTCTGGACGCGGAACATATAAGGTATATTTTTTAATAAATAAATTTAAGATAGATAAATTGGTATGAACGTAAGAATGTCTCGCCCACTGATGTAAACGAAGTCTGTCTTGCATTATACCATAGTCATGTGTTGTAAAGCAAATCATGTCTCTTAAAATAACTATTATTTAATTTATCTTTGTATAATATTAATAAATGTACTTTTCGTTTTCCAAAATCATGCTGTTTGAAAAGTTAATATCGGCCTCTATGTTTCACCCATTACATGATGGGAAACATATGATCGTCGCAATATTCTAGTGTAATTAAAATAATCGTTTCAAAGTTCCATTAAAAAAATCACCACTTCTAGTGAGTGAAGAATAACTCAACTGTAACTTTTTAATGGGCAGTCCGAAAACTACTTGTATTATGCGATCTGTCACTGTAAATATCAGTTAGGTTAGGGTTAGGTCACGAAATATTTTAGAAACCAAGATTTACTTGATCATACTCCTGATTATCCTTTATAGTACATACAATAATCTCTTGCAAGACCAAGTATGTCATGTAAGAAACACTGGAATATCTCCATCCGTACGGAATTGAAGTACGTTTCTCGTGAAAGAAGACGTTCGTCAGACACTCATTTGTCGTTTAAAAAAATAAAAAGCTGACACAAAGTTATTTTATTTCTCAATTCAACTCCATGACTGATAAATGCACTGTTATTGTAATTTGTTTTAGAAGTCAAATAAGTCATCTTTCTTTTATATAAGAAATAGTTATTCCCTCAATTGTCGTCTTCCTCCTGTCGAGTTGATACATTCACGGCATAGACATAGAAAGGAATTACATGTTTATTTTTTTAAGTTGTCTCTGTGACTAATCGGAAATGGAGTGGAAGGTGGAAGTAATTCGATAATTCCTCAGCCGAAGAGTTTTGTGTTATGATAGGATGAAGTCTTTCTTTTTTATTTCTGTCTTTCGGATTGGCCAGTTATAGTATATTTGTATTCCGTTATTCTCAATTTAAATTCCATGTGTTTCAATTATAGTTTTCGATTGCCTTAACTATTATAACTCACTTGTTCGTTTGAACAGCTCTGTTTGAACAGCTTATTGCACATAGAAATCAGTTCAAATAAATGAGTCTTTTATTAGTACATCTTATTAGCAAAGGGATTTATCGCCATCTATAAATATAAAATCTCGCAATTACATAAATATTATTTACAGAAAATAGGATTTTTTAATGTTAAAAAACTAGAACTAAGGACACGAGTGAATGTTTTCGAATGCACTACTTCGATTCAGGATATTGCGGCAATGAGTTTTGAAACAGCTTCTAAGCCTTTTATCGATACTAATAAATGTATCAAGAAAACAGATACAATCTGCGTGTGACCATGTGGATGACAATATTCTAATTTACTCTGGAAGCAAGCAAGAGACCATCCCATCAATTCCGATCAAAAACAGTAATGGCTTGTTTACACGAGCGTGGTTCTTGTCATGATACTTGTCATGGCTTCGATTAAAGGTTCAAAGTCTTAGGCGTAAGACAAGAAATGTGTTTCTCCCGAGGAAAACAGTCATTTTCAAAAAAATTTCTTGTTTTATGTTATTTTCAGAATATAATCGTTAACCAATTACCAATCACAGGTATCTGGACATACCTCTTCAAGCATTTTGTATATTATATGTACTATATTGTATTACTTAAGCGATTAAATATAAAAAAAGGTCATAGATAAAATTATCCTTATTCCTTTGTACTTGCTGGTAGAGGCCAGATTAATCATTCTAACAGTGCACATAAAGTTTGAATTGTGAACACAATTACCAGAAAAGTCAATAAACATTAATTAATTGGTAAAGAAATTCTTTTTACTCAATATTATTATGTTAAGTGCAGTCCAGAAGTAATACTCTTTTAAAACTCAATAGTCGAAGTCAGTATATTTTTAACCAAGTAAATTTATTTATTTTTATTATCCTCCGCGTGGATTACACAGGATATAACTGCATTTTTATAAAAACTTAATTATTTATATAAAACTATCAAACTGACAATTGAGCTCACTTGCATGAGTGTTCACAGGACGTAACGTCCATAAACAAGAAGTTATGGTGGGAATAATAAAATCGTGGTGGGGGTAGCTAGTTGCCGCTTAGTTAATAGGATTACTTACTATTCACTCTCACTCTCCGATTTGCTAATACTTATTACTAGTCGTGCATGTTTACACGTGGGTACAAGTGCGAATGACAAGCACCCTCGCTATGTTCCGGTGACAAGTAGTAAGTTCGTGTAAACAGGCCTTAAGGAAGAGGCGAAGTTATCATTTCTGCACCACTTGGCAAAATCATGGCATGCACACCCCTGAGATAATATAAAAATAGCTTCTTGTAATGTCAACCATTTTGTATTTAATAGAATACAAGAAAGTTATTTAAGTGATTACGTGCTATTATCAAGTCTTTAAATTATTCTGCAATTATGTAGCTAATAAATCGTAGCTATTGAAATAACCTATATTCGTCTTTAATTATTACAATAGTACTAATGAGACTGCCACCCCTTGGCTGGGGCCTACAGAGCCAATATATAAATCCGCCTCTACCTGAAGGACAACCGGAGAAAAACCTGGGCCAGGATATGCATTTACTGATCAGGATCTGATCAGTATTGCACTTGGAAATTTTTGTGATACCTAGTTAATGGGATACTTAGACATATACAAAAACTACGGATTTACTCATTGCTTTAGTGATCGACGAACGCGGTTCAAAGACACATAAATCTCAAGGAGAGAAACAATTACGTAAAACTATAGGAAACAACGCTTATAGGCAGGAGTATTTTATTTATTTATTTTTATTTACAGGCACCTTACATGTAATGTACATAGATATGTTATACATAACCACGTGTATCCCGTAGGAGGTAAATAATTACCTGTGTGTGGACCTGTGTTGAAACTGAATTAAACAATGAAATTACAGTGTTTTTACGACAGCATTTTTGAAAAACGAAGAAAAAAGCAAACGAAAGTACAGATCTATTACCTCAATACTAATGTACATAATGAATGTAAAAAAATATTAATAAATAATATAAAATAAAGTCCACACCATGCAAGTTAAAATCATGGAGAAATATTCAAAGTTTAAACAGAACTAAAATACAATTATATAATACTTACGACTTACAATTATAAATACACTTAAGATGTCAAAATTTAATTCAAAAATATAAATTTTCAAAGTATTACGCAAAGACATGCTGTAGTAATAATGAAATGTCGAAAGAATAATATTATTCAAAATCTGACAATTAAATTTTGGTTATACATAAAAAAGATACATAATTTGTTAAAAACAAGGGTGGAATAAACAGATTACATTAATTAAAAGGAAACCTTTTGTTCAAATTATCTTCTGTCATTGATTTAACTGGCACAAGTAAGTGCACATTGTTCCTTTATTTTTTGTGTACAACAGTTTGGTTGAAGCTAAGGGATTAAGAATTAGGCAGGTTGTTGAATACTGAGAAGGCATTGCTCATAGAACTCTCTTTACCAACTTCTAAATTTATAGTATGTTTTCTTAATGTATTCAGCCTAGTGGATTTCAATGATCTACCATAATTTCTTTTTATATCATTGTAATCAATGGTGTCATGGTGCCGGGACGCCGTTTCGGCAGTGGTTTTTGGAATATGTTTTTTATTTATATCTTTAATAAAAGTTTATTTTATGCGATGTTGAAAGATAATGAATTTTAGAAACAAATTTCAAGTTGAGTAGAGCAAGAGACGTAGGCTACGCGTGACAGGAGTGAGGTTGTTTTTATTTCACTATACCATTTCATTTTGGCATGCGCTCTGCAAAATAGTGAAAATTGTAGACTACGTTTTCCCATAACTACCATCACAAAAATGTGCCAGTTCTAAGGATTCCAATAATCTTTAAACCTAGACTGATCATAATTTTATTTCGAGAGTCAAGAGAGACATCAACCATAGCATGTGATGAATATTCACAATCCAAAAAAAAGTAATAGGTTAAAAGAATTCAGACCCAAATATAAATTTCTCTTTTTTAGCTTACAGAAATGGTTGTAATTGCCGTAATGCCGAAAATCGACTCCGTAATGTGATATAATGGACAAATTAGCGCATGAATTTTAAAAAAATTTCGAGGGGGGGGCGTAGGACCCCTTTTGTTGGGAATTATGGGAAATTCAGTGTTCCGGCACTTCTAAATTCGCCATTACGCCACTGATTATATGGATACTTAAATAACTTAAGTTGTAGATCTGCCTTAAATTAAGTGGTGTTTTTATAATACTGATTTATTTGTAATTATGTTTAAAATTCTATCTCTCAATTTCATGAGAGGATTAATAATTCTTTCATAAGCATTATATACTGAAATAATTTACCAGGCGATGCTCGAAGACTTTTCCCAAAACATATTCGAAGTCCTTACGATTTAATCTTTTGTTTTTTACATAATCCGTGAAGAGTATTAATTTTTAACTGGAATTTTCCTGCTCCGATGATGGGATATAGGGGGGGGGGCAAAATTAAGACTATTCCACTACTTTTTTTCGTTTTATTGTGGTGTATGCAATTCATATTTTAAATCTTATTATATAGCTAGATCTTTTTTCAATTACTTATTATTGAAAGATTTATTATTCAAAATAAATTGTAGATATTTGAGCAGTAAAAAATCGAGATTAATAAAACAAAGGTATTAATAACACTCCCGCCCAAGGAAAATACACCATTATCCGCAGGAAAACCCGAGCCAGGATGGGTTTTACTATTTTATGGAATGGAACTATTTTGGTTAATTAGAAGTACACTTTTCGTTGCAAATTAAATATATTTTTTGCAATCCAGTCGTATAATAACACCATATTCTTCATCTTCATATTGACACATTTTTAATATCCGAGTTCTTTTTAAGTTAATTGGTTAGTTTTTTAATACTCTAGATGAATTTCTGCATTCTTACATGAATATTTGCATGATTTTGGAAATATTTTATATAGTTAAGTTTTTTGTACGTTGAGAAATTCATGAATTTGTGAAATTTTGTTGTATTATTTGACCTTTTTATGTTAATATTAGACACATTTTTTTGATAATACGCATATCACTTGATAGCAACTAAATCATTTCCTATCAATAAACAATTCACTGTTTATTTTTCTTCTTGCCTTTCTCATTTGAAGACTACGTTTTAGTGCACAATCGCACTCTTTTAGAACTCAGCTTATGGCAAATATCTCGTGACCTTTGACGAAGTTGACTAAACCTGATGTAAAAACAGAAGTAATTAACGTTTCACTCTCCGCACGAATTCGATAAGCTGGTTCTCTGTTCTCCATGCATCGTCAGATGAGTGACCTCAGTGCTCTTGAGATACGTCCACGTCATTCTATTTATCTTGACGTAAGAAAACAATTGCGTATAGTTAAGTATAGTCAATGGAATCAGAGATGTGCTACCAATATCGTATTTTGCTTTATTTGAGTCACTTAAAAATTGTTCGAACAAAGCATTCGCCAATTCTGTGTTCCCTGTTGATTTTAACGATGGAGCAGAGCGAAACAATGAGATGAGAATAAGGTAGTGGGGAATTTAGGCGGTAACCCCTCTCCAAAAAAAGTGAACGATTGTTTTTATTCCGTCAAAAAATAAATTATTATTCGCATTGGGTAGTGTATTTAAATTCTTCCAGCATCGTAAATTGCCTTAAAATTGCATGATTTTGCATTAACCTTTCCACATTTTCCAAATCCTCAGACTCCCCGGAGATCTAACCCCACCCCAAATAAAATCCTTGATCCACCTCTGGAATATGAAACACATTACTCCATTCTATTTTTTCGGGTTAATTAGAAGGTGTGAAGAGTGCTCCCAGATTTTTAACCTTCATTTTTCGTGCAATGAGCAATGAAGATACTCCAAAGCATTGCTGAGAAGCACATATAGAACATTTGCCACTCGACGGTGCTTCGCCTCTTAACTGGTATTATATATTCATTTTCTATTTAAGATAAGGAATGATATATTTTGGTTAAAGGGAAAATACATTTATTTATGAAAAACTTAACTTTTTCAAGGGTGAAAATGGAAGAAAACACTAACCCTTCTTTTTTTAATAAAATTAATTATGAACAGATATGTGTGAGCTTCATGAGTAAAGACTGCCTCTACTTTTTGGCTTAGTTGTCACGGCTGAAATTCATCAACCCAGAGAGGAAATTGTATTGGATAAAGGTGATATATTCATCGATCAATGTGTAACTAAGGTGGAATTGGTGGTTGGTTTCATTAATATAGGTCAACTAATGGTTATCCTCAAGAAATGACGAGCAAATGTTTTAATCTCCGACTGCTTAAAAGATTGATTACGCCAGTGCGCCTCGCAAGCCTAGGGATGTAAGTTTGATTCATGCTGGGAGATTGAAGATTTGCCCAAACTTCAATATAAATGTGGCGATATTGCTATCTCTAGAACCCGAAGAGATTAAGTTTGATTCACACGTGGTTCGTTCACTTTTATAATTTTTATAAGTTGTAAAGATTATGATGAAATAAACCTTTTAACGGGAGTAACTGGTAAAGCACACTCCCTGATGCTTAATTAATTCAAATAATGATCATCCACAGAATTCATCGATAATTGTACTTCTGATTATTGATGAACACGCATTCTAGTCAAAGACATTTCTTTGTATTTTGTGTGTGTGTGTGTGTGTGTGGGGGGGGCTTTAGGGCTCGTCAACGGCAAGGTCATCTTTGTATTATCAGTTCCATATTGATGTCATTAGCGGAAAGTGATATTCTAAAAAAAGAAGAAAAAAAAAAAAAAGCGATTTGCATGATCGTACAGAATAACCTTTGAATGCTCTCTTTCATGAAGATTGATTTCGTATGCATTTTATATAGTCTTATTTAATGATTTGTCGACTACAAAGTTCACGAACACATGAAATTGAATAGTTCTGTATAAATGTATGAAAAAGAAACTGTATTATGACCTTTTCCTATTACCTTCATTTTATTTGCATAGTATTCATCACTTTCTTCTCTTTAATTGTTTTACTTATTAACGAAAAAATATTAAAAACTTCATGATACAACAGAATGAGGGAGTTACCCCCACTCTAGGATAATTGAATGAGAAAGATGTATAATTATTTCCAAAGTTTCTACTTTAATACTTCAGTTTATACTTTTGGCGAACCATAACTTGTTCAAGTAAAAACGTTTTATGGTTTGTAACTGGAACAAAATTTTAGTGGACTCCAATTAATCCAAATTATTTCCTGTCATACCGGACATCTTCAAAATATGTTACATCCATTGAAAAAAATATATTTTTTTTAGAATACTTGTTTCTTATCTTTGAAGTTTTTAGAATTTCCATTATGAGATCTGTTTCGACCTTTACTCCGTTTCACAATTAAACAATTACTACGTCTCATGATCATATCACACGATCAAGCTTTGTACAGCAGAACACTGGAATGTCGCTGATACACTGAAGAAAAATAAACAAGATTTTAATGCAATATACCCTAAGTTAAAGAGCAAATTGTAAAATATTAATTAATTTATATTTAATTTTAAGCTAGCATTATTGTTCTCCCAAAGATCACTTCTCACAAACATACACGAAACAGTTTCTTCTTAGATTTGTAAACTATTTAATACGTAATAATAATAATAATAATAATAATAATGTCATTGTAATCGATCAACATTACTCAATTTTCACGTTTTATATATGGAAAAGCATGTCGAGGTTTGTGTCACATAATACACCAGGAAATGTCTCACTATCGCTACTAGGAAGGTGAGCTACAGTCGAAAGGCCTCGACGAAGGTCATGGACGCCATTCCAAAGAACTCGAGTACAGTGACCTTCTTGGTCTATTTAACCGATCTTGGTACGCTGAAAATAAAAAAAGTGAACTCGTGGAGTGTCGACCAAGAAAGAAGTCTAGTTAACTATTTTTACTGTGTGCAAATTTAGACCCCCCCTCTCGCCCCTGCAATACAATATCCTCTTAACCAATCATTACGCTGCATTACATAATTGGTAACAACACCTGCATATCAACCCAGCACCAGGTTCGCACTCAGAGGGGAGCTTGGCGGACCCGTGTCCATCCCGGAGGTTTTTGTTTATAATGAAAATAATATATATTTATCTGTATTGTTAATTTACCATATGTTAATTAGTTAATAACATGAATTTAACATGTGGCTGCAGTTATAACATATCTCCTCTAGTAGATTTATGGAAGAAATATATGCCTAACCGTCTCGCGAGGCGTGTAAAACCGGTATCTAAGCGTATGTTTACCGCCTGGGTTCACATATCTCATGTATGAAGTATCAGGTCTGGATAGAAATGGTGTATAGTTGCGCAAAACGAGGACGATCCCTTGTCATCGAAACAGACGATTCTGGGTTCTATTCACGACTCGCCATGTTTACCTGGTCGTGGTTGTCATATATTTTCTCCATGAGTAAGCACTGTCAAGAAATATGTACTAAAATTTAACCAATAAATTTTTGAAACTCTCCTAAATGGAACGTTTTGGGTCAAAATTAGAATTATATATGTCTCATTTTTTTATTTGTATGAAACTGCTTTGCTACTGAACAGTCGAAAGGAAGATATGGCCAGAGAATGGGTCGTGTCAAAAGTGGCATTTCCTCTTTGAAACTGTATATCGAGGCAAGCAAGTCGGGAACCTTGTTGCCTAGTGCTTTCTCCCCCCAGTTTCCAGTCGGTGCTTCTCCACCCAAAATCAACGGCGGCAACCATGGACACGACTATCAACTCTTCTCTCTCTGCCGTCACCGTTCGCCTCCCCTTGCCTTCCAAGCCATCCCCTCCATTTCTCCCTCTTCCTTTCACCTACCGAGATTGAGGTCGCAGGTCCTCGACACTTACCTCGGCCAATTTGCGCGACACGGCGAAATTAGATGTCTCACGTCAAACGCGGACCTAGGATTTTACAAATGACTAGCTCACCCGGCCCGGTTTCGCACGGGAGTTTTTGTTGTTATAACACGGTTTATGCATACTTAAAATTTAGAGTAGCAAAAAATAGCACGTTTACATATAAAAACCGTAATGATTCATTAATCAGTTTGTGAGAAAGTCCAAAAAAGTAAAAAAAAAATCACTCCAATCACTTTACGATTGGGATTTGAAAAGATAATTTCTTAATGAATCTCTACCAAGCAACATCCCGTTAAGATTTCATGTTCATATCTCTTACGTTTTTTCTCTACATTTGAGGAGTTGAGTGATCAACTTAGGACAACGCCGTCTAGAGATATGAATACTCACATTTAGAAGTCAGGTTACCTTCATCTGCGAAACTTCTGTCTCAAGGTGAAGGTTTATTATAATCATGTTCAAGGTCTTGTATGGATCTGAAGTACCGTATATTTTTTTGTTCTGAGTTTCATTTCGAGGAACACAATATATAGACAATTATAAAAAATATACTAAATTGCTGTACAAATAGGAACTCAATTCACCACCCATTAAGATTAGTTACAATTAAGCGAAGAAGGAAAGATAGAAATTTAAAAATGTTCATGTTATGTTTGGAAAGTTACTACAGGTCAGTTCTTTTACTTATTAAAGCCATGATGATGTTACAGTCATATTACTTTTCTTGTTTTATTATTATTATTATTGGCTTAAAGTGTCTTTCTACCATCATATACTGAAGATTCTGTACAAGTGAAATATGCCTGAAGTTACTGTTTCGTATGATTTTTATTATATTGTTGTCTTTCATGAAGAAATGTGAAGTCGCTAAGAAAAAGTATTGAAATCAGTGGCGTAACTACCGCCGGTTCGGCCGGTGCAATTTCTTGGGACCCCCAGACGCAAGGGGCCCAGAAGTACGGATTTTTTTAAAGATAAAAAAGTTATTTTCACGATTTTTAATTACCTCCTTTAAGAAATTTGTTAGAGGTGACCTTTAGTGTCATTTCAAGTAATGTTTCAAAAGAGTGTTGCGTCATTTATGAAATTGGCATAACTAGTATTCCGACGACATGAGTTTTAACCCAATACAGACAAAACTTTCCTCGAACAGTATTTATAATTTTCAACGGGGATCCAATGTACTGCAATTACACTAATCCTTCCTTCTATTTATCTGAAAAAAATATATCAGTTACTATATAATACAGTTCACGTCATTTAAAATACAAGCAACTTAGTCGATATTCATTTTTCAAAATTTTAATTCGTCAGGTTTTTAACTCTTCCTTTTCGTCCCGCCCCCATTGTAAAATGCTCCATTCAAACTGTCCAATTAATAATATATTTCACAGTAAAGTGACTTCACTTGTGAAGTAAAGCGGTAGCACATTAATTTATTTGTAAAAATTCCTAAATTCTTAAGAAAAAGCTTGTCAAAAACATTTTAGCTTGGGAACCCCGATGTGACCATTAACCGGGGCCCCGGAAGGGATATTGAATTATCATGTGTTATCTTTCGAAAATTTATTTGAGTTTGGAACCAAAATATCGAACTAATTATTACCACTTGATGGTATTAGTATTACATTTTATTCTCTTTTTTAACTTTTGTTTAAGTACATCGCTTCGCTCGCTGAGGGCTGTACCTCCTGAGACCTGTTAGCCCCAGCAAGCTCGATCGTGGGTTCCATCGCCAGACGTTCTTCGTCTAGCCACCCATGCTCCAAGCGCGGATATCCATCCACCCGGACATGGACGTGTGTCGTTCGCAATCCAACGCCATCTCTTTGGCCAAACTTTGGCTCGGGATTATTACCTATTTTAATCGTCGTGTGGTGTGCCGGGTACGATAAAATTGATATTGCGTACACCTTTGAGTCAAAGGTTACTGGGTGAGACATTTTTTAATATAATGTATTGGAGTATTAAATTCTCTAAAATTATGTCGCAAATTGATTGAGGTGATAGCCGTTTTGTTGTATTGATTGGAAGGGGAACCATAGCATAGACTTTTGAGCAGCGTTTTGACATTGTTTGGTCAATACTATCCATACGTCACTGATTTTTTTTCGAACAGACGTTATTTACGAACAGAAGAATTTTACGTCCAAGCGCGTTTCCCTTTGTAGCTGCATTGAGGCACCTTGGAATCGAGAGATTGTAAAGTACAAATTAATTATTTGTTTTGATTTAAGTCCGTATTCACCTTGGTAATGACTTCTCGACCACGAAAGCAGCCTCGCGAAAAAATAGGATGTTGGAACGTGTTTTGTATTGTCGATAAAGGATAGTAGCGAGAGCAGGTAGTAATTATTGTAGGTTACATTCATGCCCTAAGCGTTTACTACAGGTAGCAAATGTTGCCCCAAAATTGCTTACTGTACTATTTACATGAAAAACACAGTCACGTTACACAAGTACTTCGTTCAAAGTAACACAATTGATCTACAAATGATAACGCGAGAAATGCGTGTTTCGTGTGTAAATGTCAGACCTCTACAGTTAAAAGTTCGGCAGTTCTTGTGACGAACTCATATTTATCTTATTGATGAATGAAAGAGAAGAATCTAATGAATTAAATTCGTCAAAGGAAAGGGATTTTTGATTCCAAGTTTCATACTTTCATTTATTCCGCAGATCTTATGCTGGAACAAGATAAACGTCCCGTTTTTTACTCATAGAGGAGAAACTCCTTCTTTGGAATTCGGTCTGAAAGTTGTTTATATTTTGCATTAAAAAAGAATTCTCATTCAGAAGAACGCGTGAACTATTTACATCCTCTTGTCGCAGGTGCAGCTACCGAATCGACGTTGGGGCCGTGTGGGTCATCTTCCGGGCGCCATTCTAATCAACACGGGAGAGCTACTAGACACGTGGACAGGTGGCCAGTATGCTGCCCTGGTGAGTATTTCATTTAGAATTTACATCTTCGCAAAAATATCTTACAACGTCTCAAAAATAAGGGGTTAACATTTAATGTTTTTGTATCTTTCGGAAAGAATCAATTATTGCATGAAAGAAAATTTGTAACGAAGCCCTAATTCATACACTTTTTTCTATCCGTTGATAACAAATGGTCCGGCTTCAATTCCCTGACCTGTGCAGTTTTCACGCTGGATATGTTTTATTTTTTATTTTGGTGTAATACTCGTGTTTACAGATACCTCATTTGTTTGTGTGATTTACATTTATTTTATTTCCCACTACACCAACATGAAAGATTTTGAAAACTTCTAAAATATTTCGAAACTGTTTGGACATTGTTTGGATTGAGGGTACTCCGTTCGCATAATTGGTTTTGTTTTTGAAAAGAAAAAGAATAGAATCATGCTATTGGAAGGAAAAATACGTAGTGCTTAAACTCATTTTAAGCTAAGAAATATATATTTAAAAAATTATTTTTACTTTATTTCTGTGTGCTTGGAAAACGTCCCCTAACATACCCCTAAAATACACATCCGTGAATAAGTTTGCTGAAAAATAAAATTTCGTCATTTGTTAAATTCAACACTTTATTTTGCTCTTCATTTTAAAATTGTTCAGTTACCTTTCTCACATTTAAATTGATTTGTAGTTACGGATAAAATAGATACATACTGGGTTTCTGTGTGTTTTTTATGTCGGAATTTACTTTCATGGTTGTGACAAATTACATTAATACTCTACATTTGAGAATTAAAACCGTCACTACCCTTGGGCCCTTGATCGGAATTGATGGGATGCTCCCTTTCTTGTTTCCGGAGAGTAACTTATTATCCCCCACGTAGTCATACGCAGTATGCAACTTTTTTTGACAATAAAGTTTATTTATTTATTTGAAAAGAAAACAACTGGGCAATGCTGGGTACTAAGCTCATACTTCGAAGACTACGATCGTCTTTCCACGAGACCTTATCGATTGTGTCTTTTGACGTCACTTTAGTACGTGAGCAATGGGGGAATGGAACTTATCAGAAAACGCAAGTGGTGGCCTTTCGCGTCGTTATCTTTTACATTACTGAATGTAGAGTACGTTCTCGTCCATTGAGATCTCAGAATCTCATGCTATATTAAAATCATTTATCAGTTTCCACAATATCATATACATTAATACGCCACTGTCCCAGAAACTTTCAATTTCTTTTCTGTATGGAGTAAATTACACGAATGAAGTATCGTACTTTAGAGCGTTGAAAGATGTGTCGACGACTTTCTGTTTAATAATAATAATAATTTATTAATCTGCAAGTGAGCATTGCTCGGTGGCAGATAGAAAAGACATACTAAAAGTATATATGATACAACAATAAGAGGTTAAAGAACAAATCATCGTACGAATACCTTTAAAATACACACAAACGGTATAAAATGGTTAGAAAATTAGAACATAACGAGAAAGAAATTACATTAAAAAAATTAATTATCTACATGATGCTCATATGTGTATATTTACATACGTACACAAACACATTTTCGCTTACAAACAGATACAGACACAAACTTATACGTAGTAGCATGCTTCAGTATACACACATCATTGCTCCTTCTATACCCTCAATGTGAAGGAAGTTGCTATGATATCATTAAAAGAAAATAATAACAAAACAAAATAAAATCAAAATGGGATTGCTGTGAACAATCAAGCACACTTCACTACACACAACACTATACTTTACACGTGCTCCTATTTCGAAGAAGCAAGAAGACTGTCGCGGAAACATTTTGCTGTATTGTTTCTTCTTTCACCTTTTCCTTTCCGAGATAAGAGCAATTAAAAATTACATCAAGAAAACGAGATACTTGACTCTTTTTTGGATAGGATGTTACTTGACTCCTAACAATTAACAGCTCTGACGCGACTGACTATGCTGGTATAAGCAATTTCGTAGGAAATTATTCGTGAGTTACGCTATGCCCATTGTGCAACGATATACTATTCATAACTGTTGTGACATCCTGTTTACATTGTAAATGCTAAATATGCAACAGAGTGAAACTTGTTACAATTAGCAGATGAGGGACAGTAGTAAATGTCGTATTATCCAGGTAAATAAAATAGTCTGTTGAAATAAAAGTAATTGTTCATATTACAATACAGAATAGTAATTTCATTCAATTTCCCGTTCAATTGAATCGCACGGGCTAGGCTAGTTAGTAATTATTTTACTCCTCTAACGTAGCAATGAAAGTTTACAAATTTAATAATTGTTAAGAATTACAGGGAAAATTTCACTAGGAAAAACTCGGGAAGGTGAACCATTCAAGTTTATGAAGTTTCGGGTACATTCCATTGAAATACATCAATGGTGTGATACCAGTTCATGACTCGATTAAATAGTATTATCTTGTAGATTTTCCTGTTTATCTTTGAATGAGAATGATGCTCCGCAAATGTTACAACAGAAACTCACGTTTTCTATTTGAATTAAATTTCTTCGCTTGGTCGACACACAGTAAACGTAATCAGATATTGCACTTCAATATATAACATACTCGTGTTCTGAAGTTTATATTGCATTTTTCCCCCACGATTTTAGTTGGGAAATGATGCAGAATTATATCCACGTATCTTGTGAAGTGAATATACTATTCATGGTGTAATATTCGAAAAATATGAAAAGGTTAGTCTAATTCATAGACCTAACTTAAGGTTGGTCGAATGGAAACACTGTTTAGGTAATAAACACTGATTTAAGTACGGTGTTTATACAATTAAAATTGTGCGCTTGAAAACTGCTCTTAGATATTTACGGGATACCTGACTTAGACTTGATGACTCCCGTCGATATGGTGTAAGACGTCAACGAATCGTTGTTCATATATCATTCAAAATTTAATGCTTATGTGAAAAATCTTGCCGTCGAATTAAAACAGCTACTTCACAAGCAGGAAAACACTTGATAGATAAAGCTACTGCCTGGTTGAATGCATCGCGTTAACAATTTTCAAAATGCCCAAAAATGGAAGTACGAGTGCAAAAATAAAATATAAAAAAACATACTAATAAAACACTATTAACTTAAGTGTTTTACTTGAGATTTTTTTCTATATTTATTGTATATTTACCAATAACTGCAATATAAACGCTAGTGTCACGAAAAACACCAAATGGGAATTTCATGTTCGCAGGCTTATAAATATCGTCATGTGTTTTTAAACGTGACCTAATTTAATTTTCAGTAATTTCGGGTGGGTGAGTATTCTAATTGAAAATTTCGCAGATTCCCAAGTCGGTACAGAAGGGCTACTGTCTTCGTTTCAATCATCTGACCAAAATGCACAACGTGGAACAAGTTTACATAAGACCTTAGATTAACATGACATAACTCCATGACACTTTTTAATAGGCTGAAATTGCTCCAAGTCATAAGGAGAGTTTATTAAGGTACATTACAAACCGTAGTTTCTAGGTATTTATAGTTTGGAATACACTTTGGAATGTGACAAACGCGGTGACAAACTCATCAACGCACGGGAATATTGAATAAACTTACAATTGGATGTGTTGTTATACCAAGCAATTTAGTTGGATAGATTAATAGTAGGGATGGAAGCAATCATATGCTTCGTAACCCGCAATTAACTCTCCAATTTGTTCGTATCTTATCAGCTCAGCCTAGTAACGCTGTCAAGGGATGACTTCACACACCATCTGCGATCCAATCGTACCTTCCCATGTCTTGATATTGTGCTAACATATTCCTGTTTTTCAATCGAAATACATCATTCAGGTAAATGCATAAATAGATTCAAATAAATGGTTGATCACTGTGTGTGGAATATTAGCCACAGTCAGGGCCTGACATTTCTCTTCCGCCCCTACTGACCCAAAAATGTATATTATGAGTCTCTCCTCTACTCCTCCTCTTCACCATGTTGTCGTATTTTACTAATTGCAAACTTACATCTCTTACCCTATATGTATTAGTTTTTATGTTTTTTAGGAATATAAAATTAAACTAATTCTGTTTAATTTTGATTTGTGATACTTGAATGATTGACAGACAACAGATTTCACAATATTTTATAAAACCTTATTAAGAATTAAACTCTCAATTTTTGGTCAGGGTCAGAGCGAAAAGTCTTATCCAATATTGATAATTTTATTACCACTATTGTAACTCAAAATACAAACACTAAATAAAGAATAATCAACAAATGAAGACGGGTAATAATTGAGAGCTGTCACACAAATCTGTTCGAAACTTTATAGTAGTAAATTACTGTGTACTAAGTTGATCATACTTGTTCATATAAGTGTAAAGATATCGTACTGAATGAAATTATGCAGCGTGTGCCTAATAAATCGGTAAAATTGCGACTCAAAACTACTCGGTAGATTGCTAAAAAATATCGACTTGATCTTACTTATAAATAAATTATATTAAAATTATTATAAAATCTTACTTACTTCAGAGCTATTGTTTCAATGAGGATATATGGGTTTTATGTCTGATATTCCGTGCGAAAGAGATGATTAGCTGTGGTTAATTTTTTTAAATTATTGTGACACGAAAGCAAAAAATCTTAGAAATCACTATTAGGTGAATGATACATTATTTTTTTACTTGAAATGTTTGTAAGTTTTATGTTTATATTACTAGCGGACCTACTAGGCGTAATGGGATTTGAAATGAAACGTAAAACAATCATTACTGGACATTGTGTTATTAAAATACCTGTCAAAAGGCCTGGATTCTTTTAGTTTATTTTGCCCAGCGTTATCCGGGGTTCCTATGTAATATTCTAAATTCATATGTTAATTAACATATTGTTCTACTTTCAAGTATATAATATTTTCACAATTGGTAATTTCAAAAATTAAAAAGCTTGAAAACCTACAAAAATACCCATAGTTTTCAATATTTTGCTCATGAACTTAATTACGAATTATTTTAAAATCCAGACGAAAGGAAAATACATTCACACAGAAAGCTTAATAAAGAAAGCACATAGATAAGATCTCTGAATTCGTTGGTTTCCATTCCTCTTTTAGGTTATGTTCTTGAAAACAATGGTCTTCAAAACCTTTATACAATTTTGCGTCTACGATTCGGTCACTTAGATGATACTTTCTGTGGTTTGTCCACCTCGCGTAACGCAATTGAACTCTGGTGGACACATTAAAAAGCTTCGTAGCCAACAGTTACGAGAGTGAAGATTCACATCTACTGATCAGCAGCCAATTTTAATTGTTTATCTGTTCTTGTAATCCATAAATAATAACTATGCATTGCATTTTAGTTGCAAAAATCCTTAAGAAGTGCCGTTTGAAATTTCAAATAATTTCATGGATTTCTTTTTCCGATTTCCTTACCGTCCATACATTCCAAATAATTCACTTTTATAAGGATAGATTATATTTTGGATATCAGATGTTTCTTTCTGAAATGATTACACCGCTCAGGGACTGCGTAGTATTTTCCCATCAACGAGAGAAGTTATACAGGAAGTACAAAAACCTTACTCTTTGAAGACTGTCACAATCTTGGACTGCATACTTTCCCACTGTCCTTCTTCCTCATATTTAATATAGTTAATATTGTTAGTTCACATATTTCCCGTTGCGTATATTTTGCAAACGTTTACTCCCATGTACGTTACGGCATTATCTTCTGGGGTAATTCCGATCAGAGCATTCAAACTTTCAGAATTGAGAAGAGGATAGTTCGGATATTTTGTAAATCTCATCCCCGAAACTCTTGTAAACCTTTATTTAAGGAATTAAAGATCTTACCATTTCCCTGCATTTATGTTTATGGATCGGTCTTGTTTGTTAAGACCGAATTACTGAAATGCCACCGTTGCTTCATACGAACGGTCTCGTTCATGAACACAAGACTCGCATTAGGAATTCATCGTCCTCGAGTGTCAACCACTCTTTGCAAAAATGGACCATATCATTCGAATCGTTCTATATAATTCCCTGCCCAAGAATAAAAAATATATTATGGATCTCTTTAAATATCTCTATTTATTGAATCTCTTCAAATCCGCAGTTAAAAGCTACCTCCTGCGACAGTGCTTCCACAATGTAAAAGAATTTAATAATAAAAGAATAAAAGTTAAGTCCGTCTTGTACTTTATCAAGCCATTGCTGTTGTACTTAAAATAACTTATAATAATTTCAAAAACTATTTTCTTGCATGATTGTGTTGTGTTGAGTTTTATATATACTCAACTTTGGCACGGTTGTGTACATTAATTCTGTAGCCCCATCCTGGCCCGGGTTGTTTTCTCCTGCTTTCCTTCCGGTAGAGGGGGATTTCTTATTCAGGTTCTCTAGGCTTTGTCTAGGGTATTTATTGAATCAATAATGAAACAATAAATCGTTAATTTAGTGTTATTTGAATTCTTATGGTTTATAAAAACACATTACAGAATAATCCATAGTTCGGTAATAATTCGTACATTAAATAATTTTTTTTTGTGTTAAATTACATTTTTTGTGGGACTTTAGGGCTTTGACAACGGCAGGGTCTTTAGAACCCTTGCAGTCGGGGAAAATAGCAGTTTCGCACACTATTCCCTGTGTGTGGGACTCGTATATCTCGACCATATCCACTAAAAAAAAACCTCCTCAATTCAACAAATATCTAAATACAAAGATGAGAGAAAAGAAAAGGAAACAGTTGCCGAACACGTTATATCATGAAAAGGCAAAACAAATTCTAAAAATTATAATTTTCATGTTACGGAAAGGAAAGATAAAAGGGAAGAAGACAGGGAAAAGGAAAGAAGAATGCAAATTAAAACACTCCCGAGAACTTATGGGAGGAGCCCCGATTTACTCATAAAATTTAATAGTTTATTAACATCATCCGTTTCGTTTCCGAGAATTGTTGGTAAATCTGCAGCCAGGTCAATTTGTCCAATTAAGGGCCTTTTGGTGTCAGATCGTTCGTTCCCGGCAGTATTTTAACATGGAGTGTAACAACACAACCAAGACATTCTACCCGTTTGTGAAATGTTATTTTAATGCCTTTGCTGAAGCGGGAGCGTAGTTGTGAAAAAAGCCGGATGCCTCGGATTACGGAAAAGTGACCGCCACTAAGCCTTTCCATTCATTGTTTCTGGGACCATCCCCTTGCTTTTCCGGGAAGGAGCAATGCTCCCGAAGAATGTCGGCCGAAGGGTGTGAGCCGTGCTTGTCTTTCCTTTGTTTTGTAATATTTCTGTAAGAGGGACTTGTTCGCCATGTGTACCGAGGCGAGGCCGGAAAAAATCCCTAAAGAAAGATTGTTATAAATGGAAAATTTCCAACGGATGCTGAAATAATGGCCATCCCGAGAAGGACGCTGGCATATCGGTAAAGACACAGTGTTCTCAGAAGCTGAGGGGTGACCAAGATGATGTAGAGTGCTCATTGCGGTAGCGAAGGCGTGATCACGTGTTCTCCGCTTCCGTATATATTGGGAGGATTGAAGATCCTTGGAGACTTTCAGACTTTTCTGCGGAGTGTTGGGAAGTACCCGAGTACAGAGATGTGACCTGGTTAGTATTGGTTGTCGGACCACTGAGAATTGCTGCGGTAATTCAATTACATTGCTATTAGGCGTGAATGATGTAACTTGGAACAGTTAGTTATTTCGGATTAGCAACTTGTAAATTTTGGAGATTCGGATGATGTAGGTAGATTTCCGAATTAATTGTAACACCAGTATTCATATCTGTGTGTAATTGATGCTTTTAGATAGCATTAACTGTGTAATGACAAATTCATACTTGTATTTATGATTTGAGAGTTCGTTCAAGTTTGTAAATACGCAGATTTCAATTTAACTTGTATTAAAGGAATATTTTATTGTTATTACACGAGTGTTTGATTGCTTGGGAAACCAAGCTGGTGGCAGCGAACTCTACCATAAGGGTTGTGGTTTATGGTTGAATCCCGCTTCTACCCAAAAAATACCCACATCGCATCTGGGCTTGTGGTGTGGTGTAACATGGAGCCATAAGAGAAATAACTTAAATTCAGGCTTAGTGGAAGGATTAAATAACTTGGCGGCACGAGTTACACAGTGGCGTACCTAGAACTATTGCCGCCCGGGGCGGTCTCCAATTCGCCACTTTCTAAGTCAATCAAATGGTTTTTATAAAATAATAAACATAAATAAATAATTGTAATTGAGACAAACTATAGGTGGGGAACTTTTTTACCATTGGATGCCATATTTAAATTAGACAGTAATAAAGGAGGCCAATTAAGTTTTTATAAATGCAACTTTTATAAAAATACTCGATACTTTTTTAAAGGCCACAAGAAACTTACAGAGACCGCAGGTTCCCCACCTATGAAACAAAACATATACCTAATTTACAAAAAAAACAACCATTAAATAATTTCTATTTTCTATTTATAAATAAATAATTTCATTTCTTTTGGATAAACAAACAAATTGTACACATGTGTATGTAAACATATTCATATATTTACTCTTCTTTCATAGTAGAAAAATCGTGTATAATGCTCTCAAAATTTATATTATTTCTTATTTCTTGTTCTATGGACAATATTGCAAGATTTTGTAGTTTTAAATCATTCATTGTGGAACGAATATAATTTTTTATCAACTTCAATTAGGAGAAGCTCCTTTCGCAACTAGCGATACTGATAGCATTTGTTAAAAAATTTATTAGCAAAATTACAATGTTGGGTACAGGATTTTCCAATCTATACTGTTGAATAAATTTTAGTAGATCAAGAGGGCCTCTCCCCCTCCCCCGTTTTTCCAACGTTTTGCCTCTTCTTGTAGTGCAGGTACAGCCATAAAAACCTGGATCCTTTTTCTTTCAATATGGAACTGTTCTTTATCAATGTCAAAATCATTTATTTGACATTCAAATTCTTCATTTAGTAGGTTACATGGTATTATACACGAATATTTTCTTGCAAGTACATGCAATTGATCAAAGCTTTCTTTTATTTCCTTTATAATTCTACCCACAGATAAAAATATTTATTTTCGTACTTCTTGCTCTAAGGATAGCCCCACGTCTCGCGAATTGTCCCCACACATATTTTTTCTCCTAACTCGACGCTCAGTCGATATCTCCAACTCTTCACAAATTGTTTTGGCTGCTATAACAGCGTTTTGTATTAGCGCATCTCTTTGTTCCATGAAATGGGTTTGCATTTAGTTTTATATGACATTGACGGACATTTAACCCTTTTATTTGCAGGTATTTTCGCGCTTCATTAATTTCCAAAAGGACGGGTTCCCATACATTGAGATAACATAGAAAAGAAAGAGATTGCATTGAATTAAGTAATATTCCAGCATCTGATCTCGTTTTACTATTTTCTTCATCAGATGTCGATTTTTCCAAAGCGCTTTTAAAATGTAAAAAGAAGTGTTTTTTTTACTATAGTTACCGCTTCTGCTCTAGCGCTCCAGCGAGTTTCTACACTGCGTTTAACACCTTGGCCAGTGAAAGAAGGTAAAACATCCCGTCGATGAGTGGAAGAAGAAGAAAACGAAAACAACTGTTCAATAGTTCCAAAAAATGTTATGGAATCGGTAGCAGTAGAAGCTGCGTGTAAACATTCCAGGTTTAAAGAATGATTTGTACATCCTACAAATTCTGCATTTGGATTTATTTCTTTAATGCGAGTTTGAACACCGCTGTGCTGCTGCCATGACGACAGCATTATCGTAAGCCTGTCCGCTGCAATTTTTTATATCTAAACCGTCATTTTCTAATTTCGTTAAAATCATACTTGTGATTTCCTCAGCAGTTTTTCCTTTAGTTTCTACAAAATCAGTAAACTATTCTAACTTTAACTTCGCTGTCATCAATAACTAGATATCTAATAATTTGACTGGTTTGATCTTTGTGGAAAATATCTGGAGTGCTGTCAAATATCATACAAAAGTATTTAGCTTGCTTTATTTGATCCATAATTGTTTTTCTCTTTGCGTCTCCCAATAGCTCTATGAATTCATTCTGAATCTTCGGCGACAAATAAGAGATACTATATTTATTACCCATCTTAATTTTTACTACATGTTCACGTAATACTGGGTCGTACTTAGCCAACAAGTCAACGAGCTCTAGAAAATTTTCTCTATTTTCCGTGTCTATCTGATGAACACTTTCACGATGACCTCGAAACGCTAAATTTTGTTTCGCTAAGAATCTAATTATATCAAGTATTCTTGTAAGAATTTCCTTCCATTTTTTTATTTCCTTATCAATATTCTGTTGTTGTAGTTTATCAAAAGTTGCGCCATGTCCATGTCTTTTTTCTAATTCCTTCCATTGAGAAAATGATCGAATGTGCAATGGGTTCAACTCGTGTTGACTTATTTTGGGATTAAGTTTCCACCATTTGTTAAAACCATTTTCCGTGTTAAAACTTGATTGACAAAGGTCATCAAACAGTTTGCAGCAAAAACAATAAATACTTTTCTTCGATGGTGAATACACCATTCACGATCTTAACAGCTTTTCACCATTAGGCAAAATTTGATAAAACCAATCGCGATTAAGCTTTCTTGTTTCACCTTTGGCTTTGATTGTATTACCAGGACGTTTTTCTCCTTCAATGAAATAAGCGTCTAAATTTTGTATTGCAAACGGACCTTGACGTACCAGGAATACTCTTGTATTGTCGGTCAATCTTGTTAGGCCATAATCCAACATCTTTCATAGAAATAGACGGAATAGTTTGTGCACCTGCTTCTTCGCCAGTACTCGAGGCAACAATATTAAAAGAACTAGAAGTTGATTCACGGGAGATGTATTTGAGTAGTGTTCCAGTATTTTTCTTCTGTATTTCCTCCCTTGTCTTCTTTCCCTTTCTAAATGACGCTCGCTTTCTTTTATTCGTTTCATCCAACGGATACTAAAAAAATAAATTATAGAAATAAAACGTCTATATCGTATTTTAAAAATATGTCTTTTTTAAAATTATTTGTCTCTTGTAATGTTTATTAATGGAGAAATTTGAATATTTTCATATTCTTGTCGTAAATCTTATTAATTTTCAGTTAAATTGACGAATTTAAATTATTTAAACATTTCTTCAATTGGAAAAGTGTAATATTTTTAATAAATTTCGTGAAATTTCAATAAAACACAAATAATTTGTGCTATTTTAATGCAATAGAAAACAAAAGAAATAATTTACCTTAGAACAATTTTCTGAAAACTGAAACTGTAATATAATTTACTACTTGCAAGTTACACAATATTTGAACCACCATGCAGTAAAGAGTGCGTCCAGGTCGACCGCTTAACTTATGAAAATATATCGGATATCGCGGACCTTCAAGATTATTCATACGCGGCCGCCAGTGTTTCGTCTAGTATCGGTGCCTGGGTACATTCCACGCACCAACACAGAACAAATACTGTTTGCGCAGCGAGAGTTGGCCCCTGAGGGACGAAGTGGAGGCAAAGACGTAGCCTCGTGCGCTGCTCGTGCGTGCGACTTAGCCGCGTCATCTCCATGGTAACGGTGGTACTAAGAATTCGGTAAACATCGAGCACGGAGTAGTACATAGAACTTCTACTCGACGTCGGCACTATTGATGTCTGTATCCGAGCAAAATTTTTAGAGATAATATTTTCTACCCTACATTGACTTGACGAGGAAAAATATTTTTAATCATATAGTAATTCATAATTCGTGGAAATCGGATAGTAAACTTATGAAGTGAACAAGTTGTTTTTTACAACTATAACTAAATATAAAAAATGCCGCCCCAAAATATATGCCGCCCGTTACGGACCGCACCCATCGCACTTAGGTTCACCACTGGAATTACATAACGTTTGTAACTAGCTTCGATTTAATGTATCGAACAAGTACTTGCCTGAGTTGGATTCTTATCAATCAAAAGGTACAAATGCCAAAATTTGAAAAACTGAGTTTTTGCACTAGAAAAGTCCAAACAGGTGAATCACATAACAGGCCATGGTGAATCACATAACAGGCCAAAGTACTCAGAAGACTATAAAGAGTTCCCAAGACCATCACTAGGGGCAGCAATGCTAAGTCTCTGCCAATTTCATAAGAGACGTGCACTGTGCCATTCATTTATTTTGCATTCAATGGATTTGAAGTTGTTGTTGTTACGACATTTGTCAGTGAACAATGGAAATCAATAATATGGAGTGACAACTGTGGTGCACATAACAAAAATCGCATGACGATATTTCTTTCTCTTCCTGGTGACAAATGCGTTGTTTGAGACAATACACCAGAGGTTTCTTGTTAGTAGACAGAGATTTCTTCCTTGTGACTCCGATAGGAAGGAGGAAGGAAGTAAAAAAAGGCTTTTGTATCCGTTGATCTGCATAAAAGTAAGATTTGGAAGGAAGTAAGGTAGTTAAGCCATTTCAAATAGTTTCCATGAAAGTGACGGATTTCTTGGATGTAAAGTATGTGGCAGATCAAGTCATCAGTACTAAGAACCTGAATCTTTCAAAATCTGCCAGCATCACTTATAATTATGCAAATAAAGTGTAGAAGTGAAAGAATCGTGTTGATTCAACTTGAGACGGTCGTTAAATTCCGGTACTAAAGAAAGGGAAGCACGTGAAAGACATACATAGTAGTGTTGACGTGAACAGTTCAGAACTATTATTAAACCTTTTTGATTAATCATTTGAAGGAAGTAGCATTTCTTTGTCACTAATGGAATGAAATGTATCCCTAAGTGAATTATCATTTCTGAAGTTATATAATGGATAGTTTTTAGAAACTAGTTATCCATATGATATTATTGAGAAATTTAACATTACACTCCTTTGGCATTAATGATATACGCTTTTCTTGCAGTTTTACCAAGTCGGACTATTCTGAAGACAGAGTTGGGACTTTCCTAAACAACAGGACAGGGAAGACAATTTATTTATTTGGTTTCATTTTTGTAATGTTCACTACTTGAGGACTTTCATCATAGCATACGTGAATTTTGCGATTTTGTGGAAATATAAATCGCTATTGATGTGTAGCAAACATTCTTCGTTGTTGTTTTCTTGTTAAGTTTTTTCTGATATATTTGTTAATAAAATATTTAATGAATAGTCAGTTTTTTGTGGTCGCGTTTTAGGACTTTACGAAACAATATTTTTAGGAATCGGTTTTTCTTTTCATATAATACTTTACGCTAATGCATCTTCATGGACATACAAAAAAAGAGGCGGGGCATAAATTTTGTTGTATCCCTCAGGAACGAGATTTCCTGTCTCCCAACGAGTGCACAACTACTTCAACGTGAATTTCATTTTTATAGGGGTAGCGTAATTTAATTCACAAAATTATTTGTTTACGAGATGTTGGAAATAAAAAATAATGGGATATCTATAGTCTTCCCTCAAGAAATGCTAGGTGTTCTTTTTTTTAAAATATCTCTTTTATACAATTCCTCTCTTATTTATTAAGAAACTTTCCAATCTTTATTTCGTTGCGTGGTAATACGAGCGCGTAAATTTTACATTCGCGGGAACGATATCTCAGTCAGTTAACTTACGAGGCTAGAAAATTTCAGATCCAAGGTTCACAGACGGGAATGGATGACCGGACACCCCCCACCAAATTTTTATATTTATAATATAAAAGTTAAATTTAATTACGAGTTCATTGTATACCACACACATTAAACGATACATAGTTTATTATTATAGGCTATTAAAATCATTCGAAGTTGACAACTACGTGGTCTTCGTGATCCGAGCATGAATTGAGTTTCATAACACTACCAGTTTGCGAAAAATAAAATTTTTAAAGTACTTGTACTTATTATTAAGGAACTTAAATTACTTCATGACCCCCTCCGAAGATGATTTCTACGTGCGCACCTCCTAAGGAGGACAATTTTTACGGGGTCACTCTTCTTGATCAACAACCCAGTAAAATTATGACGGAATGGTAGAATTTTCGTTTCTGCAGCTCGCAAGTTTAAACACTACTGAATCTTCAAGAATAGAAAGTAATGTGCATGGAAGTAATCATGGAATAATGGTCAGAAATTCGTTTATGGCATAATTAATTTTCTTTTATTCGTGAAATAAATTCAAACTTTGGTCACAGATCTGATCTTTAAACAAAATTGTGTCTTTAAACTTCAATTTTGGTACTACCTCATGCTGTAAAATAACCTTTTCGATTTTGACACTTGAAGCTTATACTTAACTAAGAAGGGACAGAACTACGCTCTGATTTATTCATTATAAAAATAATTTTTATACATTTTTAATAAATGTATTTATAGACATTATTATAACTATTTTGATGGGTTTATTTAATTTGTTAATTTAATGAATTTTATGTTCAAATATAATTAAAAACAATAATTGTTATATACTTGTTCTTTAAATGTTTAGTATTATTATACTAGGGGACTGAGCAACGCTCGCATATAGTCAACATTTCGCAGCTCGCATATAGTCAGGTACATTTTTGATGAATGAATACTTATTTATTCTTAATTTATGAGGATATTTTTATTTTTATTTATTTTCATTATTCAGTCTTCCCTGCTCAGATGAAAAATTGAAAGCATAGGGACAGAACAAACAAATAATAGACTTCCAAGCACAGATGAAATAGTGATAATCTGCGCTGAGGTTACGTTAGCCGTTCTTCCGTGTGACAAACGTCGCTGTCAGCGGTAGGACATTATATGACCCCATGGGCCACCTCCTAGTTCTGTACATAGAGATTTTCGAAGGTCGAGTTCGTGGCTTTTGCTTGGAGCACCGGCCAGACGCGTCGAAATGGATGGCTGCCGCCCATCCACGACAGTGAAAATTGTTTTACGACGTCGCCGACCTCCTCCCCTTCCCGGAAGTTGCTTTATTTTATGTTGATGGAAATATTGCCTCGATTTCTGATGTTAAGGACGAGCATTCGATTTCTGATATTAAAAATCCAAAAAATATATAAAGTCTCAGCAAAATCCCATCATACGTTTATGAGATAGCCGATTCAAACTTACAATTATTGCTCGTACAATAATAGTAAGATAATATAGTAAAATATTGATTTTTATCCTACAAATATGCACTCGTCTTACTTTACCTGTTTGAAGGTCTGGGTAGTGGAAGTTACCGGTAATCCATTTTCCCATGGTGATATTAGTTAATCCAATTCCGAAGATCTGGATGAAGGATGAGTTCGTAACATTCGAAGTTGACAACTACGTGGTCTTCGTGATCCGAGCATGAATTGAGTTTCATAACACTACCAGTTTGCGAAAAATAAATGATCACATTTTACGTCATGTATGATCATGAAGCATCATCAATTGACATGAAGTAACTTCGTAACTTTGTTAGCGCACTGAAAGACAGAGACTGAACCCAGAATACTGCTTAAGAACGGAACCACATGAATCGCTTAGTGCAAATGCTAGGTGTTCCTTGATCGAGCTAACTTTGAGACTCGTCAGGAGGGCAGCACTGTGTTGTTTCGCTTCAGAGCGTGAGAGGAAGTACGCATTCAGGCACTAATATCTTCTGATTTAGCTGTCCCAATTTATTTACTTATATTATGTGATATTATATTCACTGTTCAGACGTCACCAACTTTTCCCTCCATTTTGTTACATTTTTAATGCCATTTTTTCTTTAAATATTTAACGCAAAACATCTCCCTCAAGCGTATGGTAATTTATTCCTCATCGCAATACTATTTCAAAATGCGACTTCTTTGCCAACCTGGTGTATCATTGTCGCTAGAAAATTACTATTTTGGCTACACGCATTGCTTGGAACGTACTTCGTACTCCCAAACTCTCAGTTATCACTCCGGTCCTCAAATGCTCTTCTTGTTACTTTGTCATTAACAATAAATATTATCTTGTTTCAGTTAACACCAATGTATCCTGTCTGCACAATGTCATAAAAGTGATTTTAGCGGGACTATATTCGAACATAACACGGTGTAAAACTGTAACTTGGTAGGAGGTTAAGTGTCATAAAACTTAGAGTGAGCTCAAATGAACTCAGAAAATATTTATGTAGTAGCATAAAATAGTAGAAGTTAGACACAAAAATGTTTGCCAAAACGTTCTTAGCAACGCGGTGTTTCTTGATCTTACACAAATGGTAAACAAATGTAAATTCATAATCGAACGACTTATGATGTATGACCTTCAAGCACTGTTCCTCTTCTATTACGTTCACAAAATATTAAGTTCAGTGTACTATACACTGAAATACTGGAGAATTCGATGAACTAATTATTATCAATGTCCACTGTACTTGATGAACTAATTATTAATATAAATAATTTACTGTTAATACTTTCGCTTGCGATTCAAAATTTTGGTAATGAATTATCTACTTAGCCGTGAAGTTAGCATTTCGATCATGAAGAGTAATCCACCCACGGCATCGTCTTTTGTTTCCAGTTCGCTACCGCGCTGCGCTCTGTTGTTAGGAGCAAGGACTTCCGAAATGCTTTTACAGGATTGGCTGTTTTTGGAATTCTCGAGCGCGCCTTTCCGACGCTGAAGTTGCGTGCGAACCTGTCCTTGACGCGGGCTTTTCGTTCCGTCTTAAAACGACGACATGCAATTCTATTTTTCTGTCATTAACTTAATTATCATAATTTTACAAAACCGACAAAAACAGCTAAAATGCTTCTCAATAATAATACATTGGGTCTATTAGTGCACAAGAAAGGGGGGAACAGACTGCTTTAGTGGTACGAAAATAAAAATTTGGAAACCTTCACACATGGTATAAATCGAGTAATATTAAACGAATATTGTGATATTTTATAGACGGGCATGCGTTTTTGTAATATAATAATAATAATATCACGCAAAAGCGCACAAATACAATATAACTTAGTGTGAAAATAAATTAAAGTAGCGATCGTCTGATCATTAATAAGTCTTGAAACCTTTTATCACCTTATTTTTATTTTGCAGGAATACTATTTTGTATAACTCCGAAAGAAGAACAATGTATTTTGAAATTGTGCTGTTAAAAATATTTTGTAAAGCAATTTTAAAATAAAAAGATATGAATTTTAAACTTTGTGTTGTAATGCAACACATAGTTCGTCGACGGGTTATTGCCAACTCACACACTCGTCCCACAAGGCACCTTATATTCTGAAAATCATTCACAAAACGTATAATTTGCCTCAAAAGTACAATTTTTTTAATGAAATGACAAAAATATTCTGCTTCATCTCTCTCAATGAGATGTACTTCGAACACTTTCATCCACGTCCTTAAACTTAGGAGGTAGAAAGTGAAATGGTTGTTGCACAGAAATATCATAATATAAAGAGTGACCTAACTTTTAGAAACTACCCGCATACAGTTTTCTTCGGGCTTTTATTTAGTCCTCTTCTTCTGCTTCTCCCTTATAATAATAGTCTATTTCTGTTTCGTTCTTTCATGTGTTTCTTACCTTAAAATATATCTTGTGTGCGAGCAGCGTCATCGTGTTGTGGTGCCTGAACAAGAGGGAGTCCGTTGCCGCGCGCGTCACTGCGTCGCGTTCTTCGTGCATCCGGACGACGAGACACCGGTGGCGCCGCTGGCGCTGGCTGGCGTAGGTGCCTCCGCAGAGGCACCCATCGCCGCTACCAGCTCCGCCCCAACAGGCCGCGCCGGGCTCGCTCGTCTCCTCTCCGCCCCCGCAGGCAAACCCAGTGCCAAGCATAGTAGCCCTATTTACACCGCTTACCAGCATCTTCAGATGCGTCTCAGGGAGACGTACGCGTCCTAAGGTAAGGATGGACCATCATCATCACCACTTGCTTCTGGAAAATTAGATTAAGGTTTTGTATCATCAGATGCAACGCTAAGTGTCCTGAATCTTTTGCCGAAGGTGTGGAGAAAATTGTTGATACTATTAGGCATGCGGAATTTTAGATCGTTTTAAAAGTTTTTATTCGGGGTTGTAGTGTTGTAAAGACCACATTGACTGACGTAAGTTATGCGGAATCGTTTTCTAAAAGTTTTCGAAATTTGGGAGAATTGACTTGAGTTTGAAATATTAATGTTGTACACTAGGTTGTACTAATGTTGTACATAGTTTAGGAACAAAAAGAAAATTTGAGAAGTTGATGAAATTTATAATTTCTTTCAAAATATAAGGTTTATGAAAGCAATGGTGCTGAGGTGAACAACAGATGAAATACAGAACATTGGTACCCTAAAATGTATTTGGTTTGTTTTAAATATATGTGGCACTCATCAGACATTATAACATCAAATACTTAAC
Source organism: Laupala kohalensis (assembly GCA_002313205.1). NCBI lineage: Eukaryota > Metazoa > Arthropoda > Insecta > Orthoptera > Trigonidiidae > Laupala > Laupala kohalensis. Next base: position 224,448 of record NNCF01129295.1, read on the forward strand.
AACAAAACAGCCAAATCTCCTTAAGTTTGCAACTAATGCAACTACAAATTTGTAATGTAATGTTAAGTTATGAAAAGTCTAGGAAACTCTAGGAAATGATTTTATAAATACTTACCAATTATTCTGACATATCCCATTTATTTGCATGTTTTCTTTCCTTCATTGCCAAAATGATATTATGTTCCCATCATAAAAGTACAATTTTGCTTACTACTAGGGACTTGCTCAGAACAGGAGTTTCTTAGTATCTCAAAATACTACTCAAACAAAATGGACATAAAAACAACTCTCCCACAACTCCATAAACCTCAGTAATTGTAGTCATGAGAACTCAGTAATTAAAAATATGTGAGAACATATTTTTATCACAGCAATTTTCTTACAAGGAATAATAATTTAAAATCACAATATTGTGTCTTGTGAAAAAGAAGAGACCTTACTCCCATCCTCAACTGACCATAAAAAAATTAAAATAAAATATTAATTGAGTAATGACAGCCACACTCTCTACTTCCATTAATTGTATAGGACACATTTTCAAACCCCTTGCTCCCATAATGAACTCCAGCTAAACTCCTACTCCGTGGACATCTCAAACAGATAATGTATGAAGAGTGAAGAGGCCAACATCACTCAATATTTTATTGTCGTGACTCTGCTGTAAATTTTCAATGCATTTTACTTCAATATTTTTCATCTGATTGATATTGACTATTGGTATCCATGAAAATGATTAATTGAAAGTACAGTTGTTTTTAAACTGGAGAGGTCGCAGTCACAAGTCACTAGAAAAACCTCTGTTGAAAGATGAAAAATCATTATTTTATAAAATTTGTGTCAACTTTATTTTATTTTTTATATTTTAAGCACTACTTGATATTGGATATAACAATAGAAACTTACTTGACATTTCTAAAATATCAAGTTAATATAATATATAAGTAATTGATCTTTACCATCTGCTGACATGTAATTAAATGTGTAATTTAGAGAATTTTGAAAGAAAGAAAGAAAGAAAAAAAAACTATTTGCGATATATGAATATTTCTATATCTCTTTGAATGCGCAGAATCCAAACATTGATATAGAACTAAAAATGGTCAAAATCAAAAGAACATATCAATGAAAAAAATAATTGACAAGTTGTATAAACCCAGTAATTCAAAGGTCATATCAAACTCACCTTTAAAGGTGTTTGACATGATTTTTGAGTGAGAACCATCTGTGTTTAACTTAATTACTAATATTAGTTTTATTTTCCATGACTATACTACGCTGAATATGAACCTAGTTTTTTACACTGTGTTTAAAGTTATTAAAGGTAACTTGCATGCAGTACTTACAGCCCATGCATATATGTAACCCACAGAAACCCTACTAATCTATGAAATAGTACTTTAAACTTCATCAATTTAAGTCACACTTTATCTGACTTCTGTCTTTTTTCTTTAAATCCTAAACTACAGATCCAATCATCTGAATTCCTGCACATCTGATTTTGCTCAATCCCTAATTAATTGAATTGTAATGTGCTGTATTCCAGAATGTGTTGTAATATTTTGGCAAATTTTTTTTAATGATAACACCACATTACTTTCTTTATTTTAAAAATTGTCTTTAACTTTGAATCCTTGTTTCAGATTTTCTTAAACAAATGTGGATCAGAAACTGATAACTACCAACTTGATGCAATTTAGTCTGAAATGAAATTGCTCTCCTCAAAATGAAGATGCAGAAAGGAAATATTTAATCCATGAGTTATTTTTTGTCTAAATATTGCTTCCAATAGCATAAGTATGAGCAATATCTCCTATTAAAATTGAATCCTAGTTACTTAAAGAAACACAGACAAGGCGCTCACTTCTGAACATCACACCTGATATTGTTTTAAGATCTGTTGTACTCATAACTTGTATATTACAATTCTAAGACTTATTTAATTGTACATTGAAGTAACAAGAGAATGTTAGAAATATCTCATTATACTATTGACTACAGTTTTTATATTTGTATATTTGAGTATGAATTCATTACAGATGAAAATACTTTGTAAATTTTTTTATTGTGATGATTTGTATCTTGTGTCATGTTAAAAAAATCAAATAAAGAATTTGTATAGAATTTTTATACTAGATCCCTTGTAGATTGTTCATAGTAGATTCATTTTACTTGACAGCAGATAATGTTTTTTTCTTTCCTTTTACTGTTAAAAACAGAATACAACCTATCTCACATAAATGAAAGAACTTAGAATTCCACAATATGATATTCAGAACTTATGTGAAGAAATAATGAAAAGTACACTGGTGATAAAGAATGAACATAAATGATTAAAACATAAGTTAACAATACAAATTAACCACCCACCCCAAACAGAACAGAGAAGATACAGATGAATCTTTCAAAGGTGTTACAAGAGTACCAATTATTAATACTACATAGTCTATAGATAAGTGGAATTGTCCTTATTGTCTGAATGATTCATTCACCAACACAGAACCTCAACAGCTGAAGTCAGTAAATTGAAGTTTAAACAGTAACTGCTCTTTGTAACTAAGAATTAATTTTTCAAAATTCTAATTTTAATGGGTGAAATAGGGTAAATTTGAGGTTTAAAATTTTTGCAATTTTGTACTTCACAAACTAATTGAGGTCTCATCTCAGTTATATACAAAAATTGTAAACTTATTCATACAGATACAGGTTTTTCATTTTTTTCATGTTTAATTTTTTTGAGTGCGACGGGGCAGAAATTATTTCGTTTCTATTGTTCCACTTACAGCATGATATATTATTTCCACTATCTCATTAACTAATAAGGACATTAACTCAATTTATCTATATGTATTTTGCTCAATTATACATCATAAAACCAATATCTGGAATTTTAGATATTTTACTTTTTAAAGGGTAAAAAATGGTTGAAACGTTGGTGAGTTGTTCTCAATGACAGACTCATTAATGGTTTTTCAGTATGCGTTGATTAAAGACAGAAATGTTTACAGGATACTGCATTTGTATTATAGTTATACTAATAAAAGATTTTTTTTTAATTTTGATTTTAAAGCGGTTATTTAGTGCTAAATGTGTTTTGAAATTCTGCTATATTCAAAATTCTACTTTATGAGCTAATTGAGTAATCATCTCTATTTTTATATGTAAATAATGAGTTTTTTTTTTCTTTTTTTGGTATTTAATTTTTAGTTGGTGTGAAGAGGTATATATGTTTTCTTAAGTTTGTTGTAGATATATTTGTACAACTTGTAAATAAACATGATATACTACTTTTGCTATATTTCACAAATTAATCAAGATAACTTTGTTTTTGGGTGCAAGGATTGTAAATAAAATATCTAAAAACTATTACCTCAAATTAAAAATTTCAATTCTAGTTGTGGAAATGTATGATTCATTGTCTTGAACGTCTGACACATTCATCAAAGTGGAGGGAAAAATGTGACCTAAATTTCAAGAGTCTTCAACATGTATGTGTGTTGTAAAAACTCACTTCTTTACCATTTTTTGAAATTCCGATTTCACAGGGATGATACAGTATTTGTAAATGGGAAATGTAGCATGCTATTGAAGCTTATCTACATGCAGAGATAGGAGGAAGGTGGTGGAAGGTAGGCTATTGTTAGTAGGTGGGCCACTTAGCTAGGTTTACCAACAACTTGGCCCATGTGGAGGGATCAGTATGAGTTGTTACTAATAGTAAGAGTTATTGACACAATGAGGAGGTGAATAGAGGAAGGAGGGTTTGCTATTCAGTAGTCACAGCTATATGAACTGGGACATTCATGTGAAAAGCTACAAAGTTTTTCTGGCCCCACCGGGAATTGATGACTTAGTGACAAGTGTCAATAATACCACCTGAGCCATGGAGGGGCTTCATTGTATATAGTGAAATGTGTCTTTCAAATTTTTACTAAATTCAATTAATTATTTAAGATATTACCAAACTTTTTGAAAGTAAGTGCAATTTACATTGACACTAAATTATAAAAAAGTCATCAACAGAAACTCCCATGCAAAGCTGGGCTGAGGTTTACAAAAAACTATAGTCTCCAGGATTCCCAGAGAGAACAAATTTTGAGTAAAAGAGAATTGTAAATATCATGCTTTGAACAAAAAATAATCATTTAATGTTTAATTACATTCAAATCTTGGAAATTTGAAAACCTCAGCAAAACAAATTTTTCCCAGTTCCCTAGGAAAAAACATTAATCACAAAAAATGAGAGCTTAATTTGAAGTTTTGAGGAAAATTTTTCTGATCATTACAGTTAATATTTATGATATCCTGACCTCTACAAATAAAATTAATCCTTGTAAAAACCTCCTCGAAGAATAACGAACAGCCTTGATGTTCAAGTTGTATTAGGAATGACCATTTCCACTTTCTTTAACCATGAGTAAGAACAGCAGTTTGGTTAGCTTATGAAAAGGGGGTGGAAAAAAGAAAAGTCAATCAAGCAGTGGATGTACATATGAGAAAAAGCTTACCCGATATCATTATATAATTATGTTTTTAGAAAACTTTAGTACCAAGATGTGTACCCCACAAAATAAATTAAGGAATTTTCTCTCTTTCATTCCAATTCACCTCTGTAATTTGGAACTTCTTTAAATCAAAACCTTTATAATTTAAATGAAATTGATTTTACCTTCAAATTTAGCGAAGTTTGACTGAACATTAATTTGTTTTTGAATGATTTAGATATCCTGCAAGTAATGGATCTACCAATGCTATTTTTCTACTATTCTGTTGTATTATCCCCTTTGATTTTAATAACTCCTGAAATTAATGTATTGCGTTGTATTTGATCTATTCACTCAAGGGCTCTAATGATCTACACGTTGGCGGGCCCTAAAGCCCAGCCCCCCTGCCCCCCAAAAAACTTGCTCACTGGTAATTTGATTGATATTTCAGAAAATATCAAAACTAGAATCAACAAATTATGAAATTTTGCTTATTTACTGCATTCTAATGCTATATTTATTTCCGTTCAGAACACTATTTCTCCAGTTAGAATATTTTATATTGCTGGAGTACAGGTGGTACTTGTGAAATAAAATGGAAGATTTCTAAGAAGTTATATTTTTACAATTCAAATCATAAGAGTGCACCACTTACTTCATTTATGTATAATTCTCTTTTAAAACATACTTATGTCTGTGTACATATAAGAAACTATACATGTTTATATGAAAATTTGTAGAATAGGTATAGGATACACGAAAGAACACTAAATCAAAACTTATGACAAACAAATGCATAATTATTTATATCATACAATAACTAATACATGACTTAATTTGCAATGATTTTATAATACATATATAGTGTATAAGTCTTTTTCTCATCAATATTATAACACATGACCCAATATTTTACAATATTTTCATCACTAACATCTATTCACAGTCACTCCCCTCTTGATCACTTACAAAACACACAGTCAGAATTCCTCTGCTACCAACAGAAGTTTCATCTTCACTCGCATAAAACATATTTTACAAGCATTTTATCTAGAATTGAACACAACCAGTGCAAAACACTGCGCAGAGAGAATTTAAAAGGTGTTACATCAATCCAGAAATAACACTAGTCTCTATACAAAAATTCTCTTCACATAAATGTCATAAAACTTGGTCAAATTAAGTAAATAAATTCCAATAAGAAAAATTAGTTCAGGAGAAAAATACCTCACAAATATAATTTAGCACATGCCATTAAAAAAGGTAAAAATCATATTTTTGATGAGAAATACTTCGAGAAGAACATGAATTTAAAAAACTTAATATAATAGCAATTAGTGACAAATAATAAATTATAATATAATACCAAAGATTGCCAATTCATCTTTGGAGAAAAATACAGTTAATGAGTAAGTTCCCCATTATTTGTGTCAACTCAATTCAAGACACTCCACTTATTTTTATTCAATAAAAATGTCTAAAAGTTTGAAAAAGATAGTAAACTAGAATCATATACTCATGGGTATCTCAATGGTTCAATTCAATCTTTTTTTTTGAACAGTTATTTGTTCAATCTTAAAATTCTTTCAAGTTTATGCACAGCTATTTCTTCCATAAGGTAAAAACACTAAATAAAACAAAATAGTGAAAAATATCAAAACTTAAATTTTTTTAAGAGGGTCTGAGGCTCATATGTGCAAAATACCCTGTTCCAATAAATAAAACAAGGCCACTATTTAAAAATATAACACTAAAATGCTTTGGAAATAAAATTAAACAGAAATCGAAAATAATTAATCAGAACTTAGCCTGTTTATTTCTCAAATTTCATTGGACAGAATAATACACAATGTACAGGGTTACCTATATACAAGGTGCATTAACAAGCACTAACGTCTTACACGGTTATGCTGCAACAACACATTCAATTTAAGTAAAATAACAACTCTTGGTAAAATAATATCCTGCAATACAATACAGTCTAGATAATGCAACATAGATGATCTTACTGGAAGATGTTCTTACCTCCCCAATCCAGTGTTATACACTGTGACAAATAATATCTTAACATGTATAACATGCTATTTTCATAAAGGTAAAACTAGTATGAAAATATACCAGTTCCTTTTAAGAATGACAAGAAGCACACAATAAACAAACGATAAATAAAAATCTGTTAAATGGTGACGATATATATGAACCAACCTCCAAATGAAAAATAAGAGAATCATAAATATGACTAAAAATAAGAGAAGCATAAATATGACTATAAAAAGAATTGTGAGACTCAAATTAACTAGGATGACACAATAAAATCTGAATTTTCTTGAGAAACAACTGACCTCAACAACGGGTCATATTCACAATGAAACAAACACAAAAACATGAACTTCAAAACAATACATCATATTGCACACAGCAAGAAGAATGGGCACTATACTTCTTACATGGCAAATTCCAGATCAGTAAAAGATAAGAATAGGAACCTAAACAGGACAAGACAACACAACAAAAGTACAACTTCATACTATACTTGAGCAAAACAGAGAAACTATGTGCTCACATACACATGGCTTGGAGAAGACCATAATGGCAATCCCACTCCACAAAAGCCAATGTTCATTTCACATGTTAGCAGTGCTCGAGACTTACTGACTGCAATATGATTAATGTCACTTCTAAAAGACAACTGAAAAGAAGCATACAAACCAAAAGACACTATTTGGTCCATATTCTATGTTCACTCCAATCATACATGAACTTGTGGAAAGAAATATCACAATGGTTGAAATATTTACTCACAGTGAATTTCAATTTGTACCTTTATACATTCTGACCAAACAAACATACCATTCTTCAGTAATGGATACAAAAACAAATAGATTTTAAATTCTTGCATAGCTGCAAAATGGATGCCTTTGTCTTAATAAGCACGACTATTAGATATAAAAAATAAGTACTTTATGAACATGTGTACAGAATTATATTAAGTTCCTCAATTCAAGGATATAGAATGTACTTACATATATTACACACAAAACCATCCATCACCACTTCCCTTAAACACATCATGCAGAATAATTCAGCGATGTCTTGACTCCTTTATACAGTTTTTCACCACAGCTGGAAGTGGCCATGCTTGAAGCTTGTTGTCCTTACTTCCAGCAATTATCTGAGAAGAAAAAGTTGCACAAATCAAGATACATTTTTTTATGACAGATAATTGAAAAAATAATAAATTATAAAAGAGTAATATAAGTTCTGTAAGGTTAAGTTAAGTGCACAAAGTTTTCCAAGTAACCAACACAACCCAAGGCGATAATATTAATAAAGATAAGAATTAAACAGATTGAAAACAACTGATTAAATAACATAAAAATGATGGAAGGAATGCTTCAAGAAAGAGATAGTTATTTCCCAGTTCAGGCAGCAACTGAAGAGAATATTGTTGAAATTGTAGGAGGTGGAATGTTGATGGATAACATATAATATGAAAAGTGGAACCAACTCATAGGCAGTATTTGATTGGATACAAACAAATATCAAGTAACAGATAGGTAAATAAAAATGAAAATACTTTTATTAAAAAGAAGCATATAAAAAAGTGTAAATATAAGCATATAAATGAACTAATTTTGTAAATGACCACTCACCCCACCTACTATGAAAATAAATGAAATAAATCATACTACAGGATAAATTGTATTTTGTAATTCATTAAGTGCTTCTTCTAAATTTAGTTGACTTTAATTTCTTGTCATTTTTCAATATTAATTATTTATTCTTGTCATATCTTTGCAGAACCTCTGAATATGACAATTTCACATCGAAACTTGTTTGGTCACAGTAGTTACTGTACATAATAGTGTTTTTTGTTTTGTTTTGGGAATTGATTACTTGAAATACCATTACAATGAGCAAGTTCCTTGGTATTTCTGTCACCATGACTTTAGATACTCCACTAATGTTTCCAATCTGTTGTAACTTTTAAAAGTTGGAAAAAAAGTAGTCATATGGGTACTCCAATGGTCATATATCTTCATATGTATACCAAAAAGAGGAAAAAATGATACTAACCCTATTTTTTACTACATCAAGGCAAAGGAGCATCTTCCCAGGACCAGGAATGCAGCTGATCAAAGATTTGTCCTATTAAAAAATAAAACTTATTGATCAAATTTGACTATAAAATTACACATAAAAAGATGAATCCATTAGCATTAAAAAATTATTGTATGAAATTCCAAAATCTTCTCATTACACCTTTATAAAAGATAAGAACTAACCTGAGTGCTGTAAATGTAGATGTTTCCATCATAACATCCGGCAAAAAGGAGTTGGTTGTAAACTCGCATACAAACAACTCCATAGCCAGCACTGTATCTGCAAACTTCCTCTCCAGACTGGAAAATCATAAATAATTAAAGGATTGAAATATTATTTTAAAATAAACATATCAACAGAAATAACAGACCCATATTCATCCTCTTAATTTATCCATATATTTATTTTATTTTGGAATATTTGTTAAGAATATTACTCACAGTGAAAGAGAACACAGGTATCTTTCCAGTCTTTGTTCCACAATAGAGAAGTGACTGCTCAAGCAGAAGACTGTAAACGGTGTGGGGTAAATTATGTCCCACTACCCTCATCAGCAACCCTGCAAAATACAAAAGCTATTAATAGTTGGATGGTAAAATGAAAAAATAATAAATTATATTCATCATATTTTTACCACACAGCTTCACTCAATTTACCCTAAGGTGTGAATCATTTTCGGGACACCTTACTCCCATCTTTCACCAAATGTAGCTTCAGCCCCATTCAAACAATTAGCGCATCTTTGGAAGATATATAGACCCACCAGTTTGTTTGAATGCAGAGCTTCAGTCACATTTTCCTGAAGATAGGAGTAAGGTCTCGCAAACTTGTTTTTGACTGTAAAGTAATATTAAGAATTGTTTTCATGTTATGTTTTATATCATTTTATTCCTTTTTTTTGGTGGGGCTTTACGGCTCCTTGACATCCAGGTCATTAGAGCCCTAAAATTCTGTACAGGTAGGGAAAATGCAGTTATGCACTAAGGAGAACCAACATGACTCTCCCCGTGTGTGGGACTCGCCAAATGACTCAACCATACCCACTAAAAACTCTCCTGAATTACAATATATCAAAACACGTATCATAAAAAATGTGGAAAATGAAAGATACCCTAGCCATAATAGCGTCGAGATCGAAAAGAACAAGAGGTGACCATGGAAGGTCAGGAAAGAGAGAGGAAGGAGCCAGGCACAAGTAAGTGGAAGTAATGCCAGACTCAGCTCAAGGCCCCGTGTTTGCCAACCACATACTTACTAGATGTAAGTCCCTTGGGGGGTATATCATTAGCTGTTTGAAATTACTTGCCTAAACATTTTGTATTGATAAAAAATAACTATTAAGAAATTCATAAGATTGAAATTTTTGAAGTCATTTTATTATGTTATAAAAATCAAAATTAAAAACTATCAATTGTAAAAATAATTGTAAAAACTTTCAACTCATTTTCGTAATATTTCTCTTTATTGATATACAAAATATAACGTTTTCCAAGAAACAATTAGGTAAAATCCAGTTCAGTAAATTACAATCTAGAAGAAGCAGGAAATAAATAATACATTTGACAATTCATCCAACAGAATGTTTTTATGAATAATCATTTGCTCACCAGAATTAGCATCTCTGATTGTCACTGGTTCATTTCTCGCAGCAACTATGACTACCTTTCGAGCTCCTTCTTTGGTGGCTTTAATAGCCAAAATAGAATCTTGGCTACATTTGAGATATTCTTCATTCAATTTGAAAGACTAAAAAAAACAAAACAATAATAATAATAATAGAAACAAAATTAAACATTTATAATTACCATAAAAAATGGTCTAGTACATATTAATGCAAAACAAAGTCATTATAAATCAACCTATTAGTTAAATATATTATATTCATATATAGGTATATTATGATCATAATATTCCCACACTTCAACTTATTCATTACCTAATGGAAGGTTTTAGCTAATTCAGACTATTTTAATGTAACTTAGGCTCTTACTTCACCTGATTCCCTCATTTTGGTTAATTCAAATTTTTGATCAGTAAATGATTAATTAACTTATTATGAAATATTTCTGTATAAATAAGGACTATTGTTCCCTAATACATTATTTATATTTTATAATATATTTCTAGTCAAAATGTTACTACAATGGCTCTTTAAACTCTCCTAGTTTTCTTCTAAATTTTCTGTTCAATATTTTCAACAATATTCTTTACTTTTGCAACATCTTACCTTAGTATAGAACTTGGCAACCTCTCCCATTTTTGTGCCGAGGAAAATGGTTCCCCAATTTTCATCCATGCACTGAATAGGTTTCCCAAGATTGACAGGTTGATTCACAAGAGCGCCAGTCTGCAAAATTCATCTCTCATTAACATAATAAGCCTTTCCTATACACACAAAAACTATGAATTACCTAAACTATAAATACATTTTTTAAGTAAAAATATTTGTAGAAAAAGCACTAGAATCATTGGAACTGACCCCTCTAGATATTTTTTTGAATACTGGTAGATAGAATTTCAAAAAACGTCACGAATGGAAATATTAAGTTTATTTGGTATCTATTTGAAACATAACAGATGTTATATAAGTTTTAAAAGGAATAATCCTTTCTCCTAACACATTTTTTTGAATAGTACAGAAACTCATCTGCTTTCCACCTTTACCTTTGTACTTTCCCCCAACTTTCATCGTTATTTTTTAACTTCTCTTGTTAAGATACATTAATACAGGATCTGGCATCAGAAAATTAAATAAAATGAAACAGTACCCCCAGGAAAGTAGATGAAACCAATAATAATCCACGAAATTAAAATATTTCCGGTAAAAATATTTAATTAAATTTCTATTCCACTAGGTCACAAATTTTTTAACTGCTTTCTAACAATAAATTATTTATTTATCATAAACATTCCTATTAAAAAAAGGAATCCATGTACCTTATTATTAAATAATAGTATGGTTTTTACATAAAATAATTATGAAACAGATTAAAAGATAGCAAATAATAAGTTAAGAATATACCAAACAAAACAATATTAATATTCAGAAAATTCATATTTTTTATCCTCAATAAAAATTAGTAACCTCAATCAAATAGATCTTAATAAATAACTGGCTAGAGCTAACTACACCTTATCTATTTAGAACAAGATCCTGAAGGTTTAGAAGTCTTTCAGGATTAATGCCACAAATAAATAATAAAAAGTCATGATTGATGAATTCTATTTAGTAATAATAAATTTTATATTGACTTCAAATATATTTGAATGAACCAAGAAAATTGAACACAAAGAATTCTTACATCAACTGATAAATATTCCTACCCATAACATCTTAAAACAATTCATTGTTATGGGAATTAACAGACAAGATTTCAAAATATTTTCAAAATTGTTGAATTGGAAGAATGCCATATAATTTATAATGACTTTATATAGTTAAGAAACATTGAGTTCACATGATTTGGTGTTTTCTTTATCACCACAAATTAAAAAAAAAATGTTATATTAAAAAAATAAAAGTTTTATCATGGATGTATTAGCAACTATATCCACATCAATAACTTGTCATACTTAAATTAATTTAGAATTTTTGTGTGAAGTCATCCCTAGAGAAGTTGTGAGTCAACTTCAGATGCAAGTATTCAATAATACTTAAATTTCTGAGAAGTGGAAATTTTTTAAAAATTTTTAATATTAAGAAATAAATCCAGAATATGATTACTTTTTCAAAACTGTATTCCAGAAGTTTTCAATTTGTTAAATCAAATTGAAAAGCTAACCAGTGTAAGATATTTCAATTTGAGTCAGAGAGTACCTTTCTTCCAGTGACTAATTTTAAATAAGATTATAAATAAGTATATTGGTATGTATTAATAAATTAAAATGTTCATTCAATTTTCTTGTTTCAAAGTGTCAATATAAATACTGGAATTTTCTTTCAAGGTAGAATGGCCATTCTACCTTGAACTGGAAGCAGCGTAGATGATGATCAAGAGATCCTGTGAAGAGGAACTCGGGAACAGGGTCTTCACCATCAGCCCCTTCCCGCACAAGGATGGCAAGGCAGATCACAGCAGCAGAATGTCCACTGTATTGACGCTTCAGCTTTCCACTCTTGAGGGAGTAGCAGTAGACACTACCATCCTCACATGCAGCTAACACATGGCGACCCACCGTCTGTGGAAAAATATTTCCGTGCCAAATGGAAAAGTAGCTTCGTCGTGCAAGTCAGTAACTATTCACTATTATGACCAAAACTTTTGACTTGACAGTTCTAACACACAAAAGAGAACAAATAAGCAGTGCAGAACACCCATCTCGTAATTGTCTGGGACACAACACAACACATCACAGGATTGAATGTATTTGTCTGAAGCTGTCAAATCATAAGTAACACTGGGTCATGACAAGGAGAAGCCAACACCACAGCAGCATAACTTAATGAGTAGTATTCCAAAATTAAAGGCTTAATGTAAAGTTTAGGCTTTCAAAACATTGTTCTCATTAAGTAAAAGGATGCAAATGTCTTCGTAGAAATTCTTGTTAAAAGTATTTGTTGAGAATAATAAAATAGAAGATAAATTAGGGAATAAATTTCTGATTTGTAACAGATTTCTTTTGTTGTTCAGCTTGTAATTATTTGCTTATTATTTATTTTTCAACTGCTTTAAATGAATTTGGCTGAAGCCTGAGAGGAAAACATTCATAAATTTTTTGCCTGGAACTAATTATGATTTTAATTTCATTTGATTCTTTCAAAATTTTTAATACCTTTTCAGAATGAGTCTTGAATTAATCTCTCTCAGAATTAAAGCTGTAAATTATCAAAATCAAATTATTTACTACATGTACAAACCACTGAACCCCTATACTATCTGACTATTAAAAAATTATTTTTGTAAAACATTTAATGGGAAGACATTAATTTATGTTTTAACTGCCCTTAAGTTTTCAAAAACCAAGAATATTTAGAGAAGTAAAGCAAGGAAAAGATGGTTTTTGTTATAGTATTTTATATGAGTAATATTCTACAAGGTTAACTTCCTTAGGATTTTGATAGAACTCAATATTATCATTTTAGCATGCATAGTCATAAGAAAATTAATGGCAATTACTAATAGGTTCAAACAGTATGATAGATAAATACAATATGAAATAGTTTATTGTACAAAATCAATAGTTTACAATCAGGAACAACAAGTAAAATGGTACATTGTAAGAATAGAGGTAATACTTACACATACTTACATGGGTTACATGTTCTTGAAAACATCAAAGAAAGACATTTTGGTATCTTACAAAATTATTTAAAATGTAACAATAAATTGGTTGTGGTTTTCGAATATCCTCCATAAAACTAATCAAATATTAATGGGACGTTGCAATCTGCAACTTCATTTACATAAATACTTCAATATGACACTGTTTCTCTATAGCACCTAATCATTCATGAAATAAGTCTTGTTTATGAAAAAACTAGTTTACACTGTTGATATGTATGCAATATATTCCTGTCACAGAGACTATTAACTTCATTTACATTCGTTCTTGCTCTACATACATCATAGAAAAAGACTAAGACAATAGTAAGTGTTCTCTTACATCACAATAAATGGGATCCCAAATTCCGCTTGAATCACATAAGAGTTGTTACATCCTACTTCCGATTACTACAATGGATATAGAACCTATTATATCTTTTATAAAACCCAGTCACATAAAAACAAGTCAATTGATATGAAACATTTTCAAACCATTTCTATTCTATCTAGAAATGTCATTCTTCTAAAATAATAACTCACATCAAATTAGATCCCAAAACTAGAGTATTCTTGGATTCTATAGCTAGAGCAATAGTTTTGAAATATAACCCAGCAATACACTTAATAGAAATACTAAGAAGAGAACCATTGCATTAATGCAGAAATTTAATGTAGCTTCAGTACATTTCATTACTTTAAAATTTTTGTGCTATTTCTATGATCGTAATAACAAATATCCAAACGTACATATGAATTACCCAAATTAAAATTAACATTTTTCTCTACCCAATTAAAAAGTTACAATCACATAGAATCAATATAATTAAGTATGTATTTAACAAAAATTTTCTAGAAAGAAATGTCAGAGCGAACACATTCTCCTAGAAATTTTGACAAACTAAAACCAATACGTGACACTTTCATACAAATTGAACTTATAAAATATTACCATATGTGAAATAAAATTCAGTAAATAAGTAACGAGATCCAAGGATTTCATGAATAATACAACTCTCTTTTGTGTTGACTTGTAGCAAACTCTCACTTCTTTAACTGTGAGTGTGAATTTAGGATTTTTAAATTTAGAACTCATTCTTAGATGAAAGTACAACATATCTCGATTGTGTTCACTCTAATACATACTCTTAAGCCCTTTTTGAAATACCATCAGGATATTCAATCATAACACAAATTAGTGTATTCATTCATAGAATTTGATGCTGTCTTCCTTCAACAGAATTGGGAGCTGATTTTCTCAGTGTGTTATTTATCTCCTGTTGTTCCAAGAAAAATTTGAAAAATATGGTTAAAATCTCACTAAAAAGTATCTGCATAAGAAATATTCATTAAACACCACAACCAACTCATTAACAGATTCATACAAACTCAAAAAGTTGCCATTAATTTTCAGAATGACTAGGACAGAAGAGGATTATGACCCTTCACCAACATGCTGCACATTCTCTCTCCTTTCAATCTTCTACACGTTTAATACTTGATAGAGTTCTCTAACATCGGAATACTGTCTTTGCTTCTACATTTTTATGCGTAACTGATTTGTCAAATGCTGCTTAAAGCCAATCAATGATTATCTTCTCAAATGCAGTGAAGCAAAAATTTCCAGATAACACAGCCGACAATTTCTCAGCTTGGAAGTCTTGCACAAAGAGCAGTCGAGCAACCTTGCAGCAATCTCCTTTCACCTTATTTTCTCTACTAGACGAGTCTCAACTGTACAAAAGATCATCGCTGATAGGAAGAAGAAAGACGGCGAGGGAAAATTGTGAGGAGACCCGCGAGTAAAGCAAGGAGTTGGGCAGGAAACCCCTTGGAGTAGAGGTCCAGGAGCAGGGGCAGATGCGGGTGCAGCCCCGGCTGCCCGGCGGCATGCTACGGAAGGGAGCCGGCATGCAGCGCGTCCCGCCGGGTGCAGCGTCCCGCGGCGGGCGGCGGCGGCGCGGGTGGAGCGGCAGTGACAGTGGCAGTGGCGACCCGCCGACCGGTACGCGGCGGCAGGTGCGACTGAGGCCGGGGCGGGGCACCCACCTTAACGTCGAGGACGGGCCCGCGGTGTGCCTCGAATGCGATGTACTCGCTGGCGTCGTTCCTGCGCTTCCGTTTGCGCTGCTTCCGCTTCGGCTCCTGCTTATTGGGACTTTCACCTCCTTCCGGTGCACCGACATCACTCGATGACACTGAGTCTTTGTCGAAGTCTTCGGGAGGTGTCTGTCCCCCGGGGGTCACAGGTCCTTCTAGGCGAGGTCGTTTGGACGAAGAACTAGTAGGTGGTGGAGGCGGGGGAGGAGGTGGTTGTGAGGGATCGGAGGTAGCATCGTCTAGGGGTACCGACGATGCGATCACTATCCCTGCCGGGCACGGCTCTTCGGCTGTAGTATCCCGTGTGGCCGCAATGTGATTACTCATCTCTTCCAAAAGGGCTAACTGGCTCTCGATTTCTTGGGTGGGATCGTTAGGAGGCGGTGGTGGCAGGAGCGAGGGCGACGTCACTTGTGTGGATGCAGAAGGTGCACCATGCTCCATTGAATCTGCGGTCCAAGAGTCCTGGGAAGCGTCATGGTCCGTTTGTCCCGATGTTTCTTCTTCCTCGTCTTCCGTCAAGACATTCGTCCGTCGCTGTTTGTTCAGGTACTGGGTTACGTCAAGTGGTTCAATTACAACATAACAACTCTTGATGAGGTCCATAGCGCGCGAATTTTGTTCCACGACATCCTCACGACCCGCATCCTCAGTCGTTGTAGGGCGAATTGGAGGACATCGAGCAACCTGATGTTTGTCACCCGATGAAACAGACAAGTCCACAGAAAAATCACACGACTTCACAACACCGGTATCGCCAGTGTCCAACGCTTTGGAATGTTCCGGCGTGGATACAGGAACTGAAGACTGCAACATCGATGGAATGATCACAGGTGAACAATCGCGACAAATTTCTTTCACTCGTTTTCTTTTATCATGTTTTATCACAGGTTTCTCAGTTCTGTCAAGTTTATCCGATTTTTCGCACTTACAAACTTCTACCTTCTCATGTTTGTCACCTTTGCCGAGTTTAGCAGTAAGCAGAGTCTTAGCGCGCTTCGCTTTAACCGACGCGGGCGCCGGAGCCATAGCCCGTTCTTCGTCTGAACGATGATCTGATTTCTCCAAAGGTTCTATGATCTCCGCATAATCCATTTTTCTTTTTCTTGGCACTCGGCGACCGCTGAAGGTGGTAGTAGTAGTATTGGTAGGTACTGAGGGAGATGAAGTAATTGAAGCCGGTACAGGAAGGGGCGCTGCAGGGGTGATTGTAGGGACTTCGGAGGCAGGAAGTCCCGAGACAGAAACTGGCTCCGAAACAGTGGGCGCGGTGACCATCGCCTCAAGCTCAGCGGAGTCCGAAGAGATCGCATCTCGCGCCCGTCGCCGCGTGCGGACGGTCGAGGAGAAAGGTGGCTCCGCAGCGGGATCTGCGGACGGAGCCACCATCTCATCGGTCGCCGGCGCGAGCAACGGCGGGAGCGGTGGCGGGGGCGGGGACGCCATGGCGGGAGCCCGACGTCGCCTGCCCCGCCCTCGCCCAGGAGGAACCACCTTTTCGAGTGTGGGTGGCGCGGCCGCCGCGTCCTCGGGATGAGGAGGATCGAGGGTATCAAGAGCAGGAGCAGTCGACGAGTGCTTTCGAGGTCGGCGGCTGCGTGCTGTCCCAGGGGAGTTCAGGAACGCATCGGCGTCACCACAGCCCACAACGCAGGGACCGGCGGGCGACAAACCAGTACTATCGGGCTGCAGTTGGACACGCGGAGCGTCCACACAGCCCTCTGGCGTGACCACAGTCTGCACTGTTAGAATTGGCACGGGCGAACACGCTTCGTCACTGAAGTTGGGCGAGGAGCGCACATTACCCCCCCGGCGGTACCCTGTTTGGCGCCGACGGGAACGTCCCCGTCGCCCGCGAGGCGCTACACGCGTCGGCGAAGCATCCCCTTCCTTCTCAGTCTGCTCTTCGTTCGCTAGGGGCCGCGTGGTCAATGGAGCACAAGGACGGCGAATAGTACTGAGCGTACCGTCGCGCTGGAAAGGACCTCGTCGCACCGCCGTAGAATCCTTCAGAAGCGTCTCCAAGTCTTCGAAATCTTCATCGTCAGCTACAGCGCCGTCGGGACCAGGTGGAGGGTCACAACCGGTAGAGTCGGGCTCCGCCTTACTCTCGGAAGGCGGTGTCCTCAGAACGGCGGATGGCGGAAGGGGCGGAGGTACTAGTGCAGATCCTAGTACATCGCACTCGGGTAGAGCAAAAGTGTTCAGCACTGCCTCCACCACCGAGGTATCTGTGAGTCGCAATGATTCCTCTAGCTTTCGGCTGCGTGCCGCGGCGGCCGCCGTCGCCGCTGCCAACTCAACGTCCGCCAGCAGGCGCTCTGTGTCGCCGTCGTGCAACTCGTGGATTTGACTTTGTTCTTTAAGGGCGGAATTGATGACGTCTTCGACGACGCTCGTGTCGTAGGCGGCGTCTGGCGTCGACGAAGGGGGACGCGCTTCTGCGTCACCGTGGCAGTCCGCCAGTCCCAACATACTCTCCAGGGAACCACGAGTACCGTCTCCGTGAAGTGTCGACGTGGCGCACACCGACAGGCAGTAATCCGCAGGGAAGCGCACCATGGGAGGCGATTGCGTGGAACCCATGCCCGGAGTTCCAGCAGCCTGGTTCCCCGGCACGCTGACGCGCACCGAAGCATCGCTGCAGTCAGGACTCTTAGACGCGTGACCAGAGGCAGGGGATTCTCCTGACGCGACGTCCAGGCCGTCGGCGCCGAGCCCTGCCAGGCCGGGCGCCAACACGCCAGCCGCTGCAGCCGGAGGTCCATGCACCGATGCACCGCCCTCTGAGTCAGCCGCCACAGAAGCCTCGCCTGGCGTACGGAAGCCCGGCGCTCGCGGAGACGCTGATGATGGTGAACCTGTGCAGACAATACGACATTCAGCACAGCGCACTAGGCCACTTCTATCTCGCAACGCGCGTGAGAGGATACCAAACTATAATACGGTATTTAAAAAATAGCTTCACAAGGATATTAATATTCCAATTATGAAGATATGAATAATAAAAACTCAAATCCCTTAATTGCTTGAAGTAATAATTTTTGACTTTTACCTCATCTCAAATTTGTGACAAACTACAGTAATTAATATTAGAGTTTTTAGGAAAACGCCTCTATGAATTTGATACACAATTTCTCTTCAAACGACAACTTTAATAATATACAATGTGCTTTTAAAATATGAAAGTCGGTTAATTGATTTTTAATACTTACAAACAAATTAAATGAAAACTAAGAAACGACCATTGGTAACAACATAAATAATACATTTCATAAAATATAAAATGAAAGAAATACTACAAGTCACAATAATTTCGAAAATTAAAAACTCAACATAATGATAAACTGTCTAATAATAATGATAAATGTGAAGTTAATAGTTGGTGCCATTGTTTTCTTATATTACTTAATACAATTAAAATTCTAAACGAAAGGAATTCTTGGTCGAATTGCGTTATAGTGTTTCAACAACATTTCAATAGAAATTACTTTAAATTTATGCACAAATTAATTTGCATGTCAATTCGGATTCGGAACAAGACATATAAAACTTGTTACTGAAAAAAGATATTTTCTGAAATACTTTCTGCTAATTCAATCTCAAATCTCTTAATTAAAGAGATGTTTTAAGGTCCACAGAAACATCAAATAAGAAAACATTTTTTTAATTACACACTATATCGTGCATTAAAACTCCAACATTCATTCTTTAATGCTGAAATTATTAACTAATCACTGAACAAGTATAATGAGTTTTTCTTTAAGAAACGGAATGTCATTTCAAGTTGAAACATCTGCTGGAAATGAATGTAATCGGACATCTTAATTATTGAGAAGAATATATATATATTTAAGTAAACCCACTGTTGTTTGGATAGATGAGCGTTACAAACGCAACACACACCCTCCAGTGGGTCAGGTGATAGCGTTCTTGCTCATCACCAAGTCATCCCGTGTTCAATTCTCGGTGGGTCCAGAAAAAATTAACATAAATGTTCCAGTTGACATTTATTACTGAAAAGCGATCCCATCTTCTTTTATCCATCTCCTAGTATCAATAACTCTTACTATTACCATTGCTATTACTAACCTCCAAGTACGCCTGCTAACCGGCCCACGTACTAACAGTAGCCCCTACCACCCACCTATCACCCCATGTAGATAAGCTTCAATAGCACGCAACATTTCCCAATTTATAAATACTAGAATAAGGAAATAAATAATACATGGAAATCGGTTTATATATAAAATATCCAGTAAATTATGTATACTTCTGGAATGTACTCGTAAATCAACTCGCCAAGAAACTTCATACCTGAGAAATAGGCATCCGCTGGAAACGAGGACATGTTGAACTTCATGTAATGAATATATTCTTAACCGCCATGTTCATTAATTGATAGTGAAGCTAATGAAAATGCAATACATTCTCAAAACTACTTCTATTTTAAATAAAGTGTTTTTTAATCAATGCACCACTTAAAGATGCTCCAAGTACAGCATTCCTCGATATTATAAGCGATTTGATTAATGGTTTAAGTATTGCCAATGAGGAATAGATATTTTCCTGGAAGCTATCCCTTTAACGTCTGGTCTAAAAATGGCGGCTTTTCTGTTAATCGATTCTAGGGAACTCCGCAAAGCATCACAGTATCTACTCATACAAAGGGCAACCGAAGTGGAAAACTATCACTGCAATGTAGAAATGAGGAAATGGGTAGCGAAATTAATTTACATCCATTAAACACGTAAGTGGAGCATAATAAATCATCACATTCACCATTCACTTTTCTTCAGAATAAATAAACATTACTGTAAAAACGAACCAAAAAATAAACAAGCGAAAGAAAATAAATGATCAGAAAATTATAATATTCAAGATGTTGAAATGACTAATAGTGACGTTCATAATACAATATTAGTTTAGTAACTCAAAAAAATTTTTTTTTTCATTCTTTTGATTTGTTACTAATTTATCCAAATGATTAGATCGATTCAAATGCGGACATTACATAATGTCAAATTAATTGTAATATTATTTTTGTATCCCATCACGGAACGTAAGTAATAGCAACCATGACATGCTAAAATATAACGTGGTCGAAAATATGATAATAGATCAATGCATTAACCAATATTTTCTACACTTAAAAATAATTCCATACCATTACTTTAAAAGTATTTTAGAGCATTATAGTCCAATAGCCAGGGAGTTTTGCCATGCAAGAAATCGGGTAAGTCTGATTTTTTTATATACATCACATACATGGACTCTTTAATGAAATCTAAGTTTTCAACTGCGTCTTTGTGCTTAAAAAAACGAAAAAAATCACCTATAAATTTAGTTTTCCCCGAATAACTCATGATCAACGTGATTTGGAGAAACAATATCTATATTATCATTGTTGTAGATCATAAAATTTCCAATAAGTTTGGTAAATAATTTTGCCTCTTGCAAACAGGTACTGAAATATGGAGCTGTGAATTACAAATAAAATTTGACAAATGTCCAACAATCGCATGTCGTGTTGATTTTACCGGATTACCTGATCTACAATGCGTTTTAAAATAAAAACGGTAAGAACTTTGTAGAGAATACCATTTTCCACTAGATAAATATGTTATGTTCCCGCTTATTGACATTTATAAGTACAGCATATGTTCCGGAATACATGGATTAAAACAGTTGCAAACATGGATTTCTTCAGTCATCTCTCTTCAAGAGTTCTGATATACAAAAACACATTCCGAAACACTTTACCATACAGTAACAGTTTTCGGGACATTTCCACAAAAAAAAAGTTTCCAGTTCTCAAATAATAGGCATTGAAAACAACTTGAGAACAGAAGTTAGCGAAATAGAATTACTCATGGTCACAGCCGCACGATGTCAGTCGCAGAACACGTAATTAAAGAAACCGAGGTCTAACTTGATATAATGACGGTCACCAAGAACCACAACACACGTTAAGACAAAATGATCACGCTAAGTAAAATAAAACGCTGCGCTGACCAGTGAAAGCCTCGCTGCTTCAAGCTTGGTTACTAGCTCAAATTTCTCGTAACAATCAGACAAGAATGAAATGAGATCATAAGGATTGGCCAATTACACATTACTTCATCGTAGAATTTGCAATGAAAACAAAACTGAAGAAATAGTTAACGGATATACGGTGAGGAAAAACAGTGAAGGTAAATAATTTTCAAAGAAAAAAATTACTTGATTTACTTTGTAAATTTACTTAGTAAGTCGAGACATGAATTACGGTAAATCAAGTATTTAAAAAAATTTACCTTCACTGTTTTTCCTTACCGTAATTCACGATGTTCACAATTATTACAGAAATATAACATCTACTGCTACACGCTTGATTACGTTACTACTCGTCTTATCAAAGAGTTCAATTCATTCCCTCAAAGGTGGTGTTCATTAAAGTAAATATATAGAGTGTAGTAAAGCAGTTGCAAACTGCGTACAACTACGTGGAGGACAATTAATTTTCTTTTAATTACATTACTGTGGATGTCACGTATAGTTTGATAACATGCAAGCTATTATAATCGTTTTTGAACACCACAGCCAGTATGTAAAAAAAACGTATTGAATTTATTTAAATTTATTATTATTACTTATTCAAAAAATAAACTCAGATAAACGTTTTTTTAGGTTTTGGGATAAAATAACACGACTGAAACATTGCTTATGATNGTATTGAATTTATTTAAATTTATTATTACTTATTCAAAAAATAAACTCAGATAAACGTTTTTTTAGGTTTTGGGATAAAATAACACGACTGAAACATTGCTTATGATATAGTCAAGATCTGATTATTTTTGTTATTTGCATGATCTTATCTTTTTAACATTCGTTGACTAATATTACGAACTAAAATTTTCACAAGAGTAATAGAATAAAATAAATATTCAGAAAATTCAATTTTGACAAACTACTTGGGAGGTGATGTTACATTTTGAAGAGACGTTCATGAATAGCACGAGTAGAGCATGCCATATAATACATGGTGAGAATAAGTATAAAACTCACAAAACGCGAAGAGATAACTTAAAAAAGTGTTAAGTACTTTTCTGGGAATATAGTCCAACCTACCAGATCTAGTTATTCTGGCTTTAAAATAAGACAGTAGGGCTCGGATCAATATGCACTAAAAATCAGATGTGTACTGAAAAAGTTAATGCGCTAAAAATTTCCAAAATATCCATCAAAAAATCTAATAAAAAGTAATAAAAAAATCGAAATATATACAATAAAAAATCAAGTTACATAATACCACTAAGCTCGTTCATACAATATAAGCTATATTTAAATAATAAACATGCACATTCATTGATTACAGAAATTTAAACAAAAACTTATAAAGTCTCCAAAAATATGCATTTATAAGCACTATTAAACTAAATTTAAGTCATCCCATACGGTTAAAAACGCTAGAAATCAATTCTTCAAAGCAACAAAGTCAGGGAAAAAAATTTAAAAAAAATTGGAGCCCTCGTCATTAGTCTTCTCGTATTATTCTGAATGGCGCCTGCATTAGTTGGGAAGATGAAATTCAATATTCTTATTACGAACTCCTTTGTACTACTACGTTGTTTTCACCGAAAACTTCAAATACTACAAATAAAGTAAATTAGGTAAATTCTTACAGTTAAAGTTAGCTTAAGTTCCAGAAGCAAATTATTTGAGTGGGAAAATAGATTACAGAACTGAATTAGTTGCTTCTTGATAAGTCAGATACGAATAGACACGAGTTTGTTATGTTACGTAGTACTTGATAATTATAGTAATTGCTTCGATAATAGTTACTCGTTCATACCGTACCGTAAGTCAAGGAGACACAAAAACACTCATCGAAATAAGTAAATGAGCGTGGAACGATTTCAAATGAAAATTATATTAAGTTTTTATGACGAAGCTAATAATACTCCTAACCAAAATGAGGCAAAAAAAAAAACCTTCTGACATAGGAAGAAACACTTGAAACACTCCGGAGTTCAATAGTCTATTCTTCATTGAAAAACCCGACAGTGTTTGAAGAAAAAACGCGCAACAAATCAGTTATTTGTAATAAAAATCTCTAAATGTAGAGCGAACACTGCTCATCTTTAAGAAAACTAGCATTACAGGATATTCCTTTAAAATACCCTTATGTTACCGATCAATTAAGTTAAAAGTCCGATCAATTAAGTTAAAAGTTCGATATTATCGATAAATTTATTTAACTGTGTGTGGATTCCAAAGAATTACTCTATTCAAATATTTTAAATACAAGCGATAGGTGATGTTCCTTAAAGTTAAAAATACCTGTTTCGTAAGGAAGTGGGAAAGTTGACATATTGTTCTCGAATGGAGTCATGCATTAAAGGTCAGGATCTAGTGACGAATCCGGTAGGCAATTCCCATCAGAACATAATATTTGCACAGTTTGAGTAAAAGACGTTCTTTGAGGTAAAAAATGAATTTGTCCAGACAAAGCAAAATCGTGGTACACGTCGAAAAAATGAAGTATCCCGGTAAACAATTCTGGGTAAAATGAAGAGACTGAAAAAAAGAGAGTACAATCTGCACTTCCATCCGTCCTCACAAGAGAAAAAAATGCTATTTTCACTGCGCATTATTCGTTTGATGTCCATGATGTCTCTACTACTACATAATGAAATTCTATGTTTACACTTATTTTTGATTTGTGTCTTCCATAACTAATTTATCACGAAAGGTGTTCGGTTAAGCAACTAAGATAAATAATATTTAACATGTAGCATTCAAAACACAGTTATTTTCATTATTAACAAGGGTTAGAAGTACACAAATAAGCACATATTTTAAAATTAATAAAACTCATTAAAAATTCACGAAAAGGATAGCCAGGATCAATAAATCGGTCAGATAAGTATCTCAACATTGGGTATATAAACGATCATGGGTGTAAATAAGAAGCGCGGCGTAATTAATATTTAACATTAAATACTAAAAAATAAAATACATCATTGAAATTTCCAGGACGTACATCCGCCAACTAATTAACGCGCGAGTCTAAAATTCATTTCATAAATTCGTAATTTCTCGTTGAAATGAGGCGATTTCGTCATTACCCCGGCATGCGATGTGCATTCCATGGTGGTCGAGAAATATCTGTCGAGCTCCATAAGCTCTAACATGGTGAGTTAAGGTTTCTGCCACGTTCCGGACTCTTATCGTGAAGATTAATTTATCGCCTTTCCCTTCAGTTATCTTCCTTTATATGTTAAGGAAACAAAATGAAATTATATGTTTCAGTCCAGTAAAGTTTGAATATTGAAGCCACTAATTGGAGATGTGAAATGTGTCGAAAACATTCTTCGTCATATTTTATATGAAGTCTAGAAAGTATAT
Organism: Laupala kohalensis; assembly: GCA_002313205.1. Taxonomy (NCBI): domain Eukaryota; kingdom Metazoa; phylum Arthropoda; class Insecta; order Orthoptera; family Trigonidiidae; genus Laupala; species Laupala kohalensis. The sequence goes on from NNCF01129295.1 coordinate 249,787, forward strand.
GACAATTTTCGTGTTTTTTTTTGTTTGAGTCACAATCTATCCACTTCTAGTTCCGAATATTATACGTGTCTAATTTTTTACATTAGAATACATTAGTAATAATTATTAGTATACATTTCTAATAATTTTAAGATCAGTATCTTCATTATCAAATGTACCTCAACTCGTATGTAGTATTTATTGACTGCTCCCTAACTGATTATCATGTCCATTCAACATTTCACGTAATATTTCATTTAAAAATGTATACTAAAATATAGTTGTTGCGCCAAAAACTGATGTAGTGTTCTTAAAATTCTATCTGATGTAGCAGTAGATTTGTGTTTTTGATGGAGCCAAAAAAAAAAAAGAAGAATATTCGTGGTTGCTACGGTATCTGGTGGAAATTGTAATCCATGTAATGGAAACAAAATGAAATTTATCTTCCGCAATGTTAATTAATGTTTTATTACAAAACAGACATGTTTCGGGACGCTTTCCCCCCATCAGTGCCCTACCATAATACATAAAATAAATACACAAGAATTCTAAAAAATACAATATACGATTTCAAATAACCTAAACATAGAAAGATGAGAATACTGTAAAATACAATGTAATAAACTTACCCAAGAAACACGGAATCAACACTAAGTTTATAAGTTAATCAGTTAGGAAGCAGTCAATAAATAGTACATAGTAGTTGAGGCACATTTGGTAATGAAGTTACTGATATTAAAATTATTAGTATAATAGCATGTATAATATTCGGAACTAGAAGTGGATAGATTGTGAATTTAAAAAACACGAAAATTGTCATACGTTTTTTAAACTAAACAAAGACAGCCACAGAAGAACGTACTACGAAAATTCATATAAAATATGACGAAGAATGTTTTCGACACTGCACATCTCACATTAGTGGCTTCAATACTCTTAACTTTTCTGGACTTGAAGGAAAACAGATCGCGGGTCCCGTCAAAATTCTCAGAGGACAAATTCTATTTTCTAAATAATGTATACTAAGTATAAAAAAGTCCCGATGAAAATGTAATATATCCTCCAAGCCTCTCCTAATGTTAGCGAGAACGGTGACACACTTCTAAAATATACCACCACCTCCATGAGGCTAAATATACCGAACGAGCGAAGAAGAGAACCGAAAACGCCACAAGCTGGGAAACGAGCAATACACATTACATAATCATTTACATTGAACAGCCGGAAAGATTATTTTGGAGGCATTTACTTAATTTCTTATCGAATCAAACACAGAGAAAGAAAACAAAACGTGAGTTATCAACCACTCACCAAACAGTTCAATTTCATGTAATCAATACCTGTTTACACACGAAAAGCTGTTACGTATTAGTGTTTCAGAACATCTCCAATTAAATACTTTCATTCGAGTGTTGTTCATCAACAATGCTTCGAAGCATCTATAAATGACGGATGTGAGTTCGTTAGTTAGAACATTAACCACGTACTCTTTGACGCTCACTCACGAAACGATAAAATTGTGAAACTATCTCGAAGATATCGCACACAATTTTTAATTTTTACACGTAATTCGCGAACGAAAATTCACGCGTCAGTCGCAGAAGACCTGTTTTTACAGCGCCACAAGAGAAGTGCATTAAACAAGGATACCCGTTTTTGACAAGAAAATTGTGGTATGCTAGTAAAGAAATAGCCGTAGGTAAAGGTAAATAACACTAAAACCCCATAGTTTATACACGCAAAGTACCGACAAAAAAAATACAGTCGGTATATAAATTCTGTGCGATATAAATAACTATTACTCAGAATTAAACTATATGTACTGATATCGCCACAATGGAATATATCATTATAGGGAGTTGTCTTGGTGCCATGCGACTTGAAATTGTCTCTAGGTTCTGAGTGACAATCCTCACATGTCTACACCTCTGGATTGGCCACATGCTCACAGTAGTACAGTACGAATGAACTGCAAACTTAAAATATTTGAAAATAATAAAAACAAAACAAAATATGCCTAAATCTCCAACACTGAAAAATTCGGATTATCACTGATAAATTTCATAACTAGTTAGTAGTTTCCAAATCCTTATACGCCCTCTTTCTTATATCCGTAAAAAGAAGGGATTTAAAATATTAATGAACATTACCAACGAACACTATCAAATCACTAGTATTAATGAATATCATTTTCACTACACAACAATAGTGATGTAAGATAATATTCCGAAAAATATACAAATATATTTGAACAAAAATCACGCGAAACAAAAGTGTACGCACGCAAAAACGTGGGTATTAAGCTTGGTTGAAGTGCAAGGGAAAAAAGGTGTAAATTATTTAAAAAACGCGGTAATACCAAAATATGCCAAAAAAACTCATAAAAAATTAGATGATCAAACGCTTTGTTTCTCAATCGAGTTACAGATTTCACGACGAAAAAGAAACAATTGCGAGTTCTTAATTCATGAATTAATTTTCAAAGGAACCTTACCAATTCTCTATGACGTATAATCTATGACGAACAACGGGCCCCTCATACTAAAAACACTGTCAATAATGAAACGAAACGATGTGAAAGCTTAACTAGTACCTTCTTCAAAATGTATTAACGAAATAGAACCAATTTCCACAATTTAAATCGTACTCTACTGAAAGTAAAAGCTTCCCTTCAGATATAAATTACATTATCACCACCTCACTACATCACATTACAAAATCATTCTTCTATATTTGCTACGATCTTTCATATATATAACGGATTCATTTCAATTTATAGAGGTAGTTATGCGAATGCTGGTCTTAATTTCTTGGTCTTTAATCACTGAATACAGTCCCTATGAAGGTGCAAATTTGAGTCCCCATAAAGGTGCATCTTCACGAACGAATATTTCAAACTACAGTCCTACTGAAATATTATTTTTCCATGTATTCAACATTATTCAAAAGTAGTCTAGTAACGCGATGGAGTGCCGCAGAAACATACCAATTTTCGTAGTTAATAAAGCCTGGTCTTGTTACGGACGAACATAATTTATTTTGTGCTTTAATAGTAGTAGAATCTGATTATGTTAACTTCAAAAAACGAGTTATTTATTTTTTATTTATATTTTCCCCCATATGATTCTTTAGTAGCGTGTCTACATGGTATATTTTATGTTTTTTAATATTTCTTTGTTTTATCAGTGATATGCTGCCACCGACTGTAAACACATTTATAGCAATAATAAACAGTACTATGCTATTGTATTGTATGAGACGTGCATTGACAGAAATTACTCATCTCACAATCTGACGTTTACATTGGGTGGGACTGAATTCAACAAACATGCAAATCCATGACCAGAAGAACAAAAATCTCGAATTTCGGAGTTTTAAATATAAAACTGAGTGAAAATAATTTTAGCGTAAAATGTATCAAAATGTTTCATTTGTTAAAGCGTAACATGTTTAATCATTCATTAATTGAATTATAACCAGAGAGGAGCTTTCAGATAAAAAAAATCTATATAAAATTAAAAAGATACTTCTATCTCCATTGGTAACAAAAATACATTTACAACTACAATAACGAATAATATCATCCGTTAACACCCGTTGTTAAACACTAGCCATCGGTGGGTGCGCTAATTTCAAACGACCGGAATTATTCTCCAACGCAGCATGGATTGTTTAAAAAAAATACAAAACCCTACGAACGAAGACAAATCCGGAAGGAAAGGCAGCCCTAACACATGGGTATGTCAATGTGACAATAAGAGCCAGATCTAATTTTTGTCCATGTTTCAATAGAATGTGCAATCGATTTCTTAACAAATATTAAACATGACACAATGGGCAACGGTACAACGCATTGAATTTATATCATACATAGCTAACCGGAAACGACTTAACGGAGAAAATCTACTCCAAATAAGGAATACATTCCGAATATACTTTTTATATTGGGTCCGAACATACGAATTTGTTACCTAGTAATTGAGAGAACAAAATCATTCATGCAAATTACAAGAGATATCATGGAGTGATGTATGATAGCAGGACACAATTTGCACAAACACGGAAATAATTCTCACAACAATTTTTTTAATCATGACAAACCATGAATTTTACTTTCTCGACAACCACATTTTCACGGGAACAAAAGATGCACCATTTCTTCGTATTAGATCAGTCAAAATGCTCAGTTAAATAACACAAAATTAATACGTAAACTCGTTCTGTCGAAACGTCAACACAGCGAAACCACCCAATCGCAAAACTGGTATATCATATTTTCGGAAACAACGAATCCTTCTGAGGAATCAACAAACACGTACGTACGTACGTAAATGACCTTCGTCAATCACAAATCCGAGGAAAACTTAATAATAATAAATTGTGTCAATCTCGTCTGTACACTTTTATATTACAATATTTGCACTATTACAAATCGATGATACAGAGAATGAGTAAATAGGAAAGCTGTAAAAGGCACTTGATAACATAAGTTCCTTGTACTATAAATCTTGATGACACGATAGGGTTCAAAACTATTTCAAATTAAAAGGTTTAAAAGACGTACAAACAACGTATAGATTTAAAAACTTATAAATAAATCGTTACTGGAGAAAAAAATACTTTGCTCCTGAAACATGAGGCAATTTGAGATGTTAGTTTTGTTTCGTATATGCGATATATACAAGTAAGAAATAAAGATATTGATCTCAAAGAAACGAATAACCAAATAATGAATTGAAACACGGAATATTAACTTGATATTCATGTCACCTTAAATAAATGACAACACCCCAATTTGTTTCCAAAATTATCACTACCTAGTTCCTATGTTCCATGAAAGTGAAAAGCGCACAAAATGCCGGTAATCTACTGTGCGTATTATACAATAAAAAACACAATATATTAAAATACTGCGGATATGTAAAAAAAATCAGAGTTAATTGAAAATCATTTCATTTTTGTTTCAGTGATCTCTGCTTTAAAAAGGTTCTTTACTTCTTCGTTCACTAGATCGTGCTTGAGAATACGAGTCGTTTTTTAGTTTCGAAAGAAATTATCAGAACTTGAAGGGGGGGGGAGGGACAAACAGCATGCGGAACTTGTACACTTATTCGACTGTAACGTAACAGGGCAAAATAGCACACACAGGAGATTCAGCATTTTCTCTTTACCCAAAGCACATCGCCACCGGCGCCGAATACCCTGGTCACCAAGGCGCCGGCGCACACCTCTCCTCCTACCTGAGAAGGACTCCCGCGCAGGGGTCAGCGTGGTTGTCTGTGGACTAGGACACACGGGGTCAGAGGGTGGGGCGGCAGGCCGTGTATGGCCCAACCCCACTCCAAGTCCAAGCCCCAGACCCAGCATGGAATAAGCGGCACCGGGCGGTGACATGCTGTCGCCGGGAGGAGCCACGCCAGCCGACATAGCGCGCGCTGCCAATTGGCTCAGCATGGATTCCGAGTCGTCTGATCCCCTACGGTTGCGCCGACGGTCGCGTTCGTCGTCGTCTTCTCCAAATTCGCCGGAACGAGAACAGCTGCTCACTTGCATGTCCGGGCGCTCGCCGGCAATGTGACCGCCACCACCACGACACAATCTCTTATACAGCTTCATTTTGTAAGCTAGCAACCACTGCATCTCCTTATCCACTCGCAACATTTCTCGGAAGGTTTCACTTGCATCGAAATTGTCCGAGCAGTCAAGGTCGTCCGGTCCTCGGGGAGTGGGTGCGGCAGTCGCTGCATCATCAGCCGAGTCGTAGTCGTTCAGCGGGTGGCGGCCGGCAGGGCGGTGTTGCGAGAGACGCGGTTTGCGCGCAACGCCGTCCACTTCACCCGGCCACGATGCATCGCGCGTCGGAGCCATCGCTTCCGCCTCGCCAGCTGACACCTCGCTCCCGGAGCTGTTGCGGCGTCGGTGTCGACGGTTGCGCGGGACGCTGTGACTGGTCGCGGGCCAAACGCGCTCTCGTCGGCGGGGTGCTCGTTCCCGAGGCAATGCTTGCGGCGCCGTCTCCTCGTCTGCAGGGGCGGACGGCGCCTCCTGTTCGAAGGGTAGCGTCGTCGTTCGCGCGCCCTCGTCCAGCAGTAGCGACTCCAGCGCGCGCAAGGGGAGCGCGCCCTCTACTGCACCCTCGCGCCCTTCAGCGCGCCACCGCTGTAGGATTTGCAGGATGGCAGCGATCGCGGGGCTAGGGGACGGAAGTGTATCTGTCGACGTCTGGGTGCAGGCGTCAAAAGAGGCGCATCGGCGCTGCGGGGGCGAGGGTGCGGGTCGGGAATCCAAATCAGTCGTCGTCGCCGTCGGAAGCCGGGGAGGACTCGTTTGAACGTCCTGGTTCACAAGGTGAGGGATGGCAGAGGGGGAGGTTGGTCCTTCTTCCGACTCGACATCTACAGACACGGATGCGGTCGCATATTCTGCCTCTTTGCTCTTGATACACTTCCCATTGAAAACGCTCTCTCGTATGTCCAGAATCGAGCATTGACTGCGCACGTATATGTCCTCTGGAGGGTAAGCATCATTAGCGTCTCCCTGTTTCATAGAGTCTACCACGTGGTTAACTCCACCACAAGAATCTCGTTCCTCATTTGTTTCTTGCTGGGGGCAAGGAAGCGACGGTGACACACTCAACTGAGGACTTCTTGCATGCACGGCATCGAATTCGTAATGGGGGTCAGGAACAAGAGAGCTCTCTTCCGAACTAAGACTAGCATCTTTCGTAGGACTGTCACTGATGGCCAGGAGTTTTGATTGAGGGTTCATCTTCAAACATCCTTCGTCACTTGCCACGTTCTCTGGTATGTTCTGCTTGAGGCTCCAGGGGTGGTTACTTTCTTCTGCAAGAGAATACATCATTTAATAAGAAAACTCCGTTATCAAAAGAAGAAGAAAAATCCATTCATGGACAATCTTATAGCAAAGTATGGATTTCAAATGAATCTGCAAAATATTTTTTAAAATTCTCAATAAACTCGACAGAAAATTATCTGATAAAATATTAAAAGAAATTATAGTAAATAAACATACGGGCATGAAACTAAATTACAGAACCTAGCTCACAGTAGTTCCATTTTAAAATAATTGCCTGCAAATACACAAAAAGGTATAACAAGTGTCATAATACATTTTGGAGCATCATTATTTGGCACTAAGAATAATACCACAATACCTGAATATCTAAACCATAAAACAAATTAGCAAAAAAATCATACAGTAATAAAATTTTACAATAAGTTTAAATAGATGACAAGAAAAAAGATTTACACTGCCTAATATATGTTTATTGCAGGAAGAACTAATATTTATAAGGAAATACGTTTGTTAGGTAATAACATTGCTTTGATGAATAAATAATACATGAAAATATTCAAGGAATTTTGTTACTAATACTGCAAATAAAGAACAACATAAAGACCATAAACAACAAAATAGGTAAGGTAAATGTAATTTTTCTGAGGCAATAATCCGGAAAACGTCAATATTTTAACAAGAATGGTGTGTTTCATGACAATTTAATGTATGAATTGAATACTACAACTCATTAAATGTAAAAGATATATTAATAATAATGGGGAAGAAAATCACAGATCATAAAATATAGAAACTCATTAAGACATGAATGTCCAAAAAAATTAACTTGAATTACATTAAGATTGGAAGACATTTTGAGATTTAAATTAACTGAATTTGTATCATCTCAATTGAATGTTTGATGCATAATGAAGATATTCCATAAATAATTACTGTGTGTCAACTCATTTTGCCCTTTACTTTTGCAAAATAATAAATTAAGTAAATAAAAATATACAATAAAACTAATTTTGTTAGTCCCTCCAACCATTCATTTATTGTTAGAGTTAGAGTTTACTGTACAGCAATCATCTTCGGTTATCTTCCTCTGCATAAGGAAAAGTGCCACTAGGCAGTCGAAAGTTAACTCTACCAATAAATGTATGGTTGGCGAGTCACACAAAATTAATTTTATTCTTATTTATGCCAATAAAACATCACCAATTAAATCTATATTTAAAAATCTATAAATAATATCAAAATTTTGAATGGGTTTTTTTCTCATTAAGTACATGAAGTTGGGGGAAAAAATTCTGACATTCCATAAAATACAAAAAAGCTTTTGTGATTATTATGATCTACAAGGTTAAATTGAACTGCATAACACACACGAATTACACAAATGAATTTCTAATACAAAGGATTTTGCAAAAGGTATTGGCATTTTATTCTTTCCATATGATTCTAATACTAAGTAAAATATAACCCAATAAGCCACCTGATCATAAAAACACATTCTCAACATTCTGCAGATTAAAATGTAGGGAAAAAAAATCAATGAATTAAAGAATAATTGTCTCTCTCACACCAGAGAAGAATTTAAATTTTAAAGAACAAGCAGAGCAAATAAGCAAATGTAAATATAAGCAAAAAGATATAAAATGAAGATACAAGTCAAAATAAAAGCAAAAAATAAAATAAAAACAAAAAAGAATAGTACACATCATACCTGAATTTTTTATTCTAGATTCATCATGCACACCAATTGAAGTAGGAACATCTATATCAATAGAAACAGGAGTAATATCCAAATGCTGTTTTTCTTCTTCTTGGATGTTATCATACTTTTTTTCTATGGTCAGACTAGTTTCTTTACTGATATTAAAAGATGAAGAAGGTGAGAATGAATTAACACTACCAGCAAAAGAAATTGGTTGCTCTTGAAGTTGTATGCCACAAGATGAAACTGATTTGCAGGTAGGGGAGCTGTTCTCTACAAAGGACGAATTATGTTCCATTTTATTCCCACTGAGCAATGTTTGGTCTATTATAGTGTCTTTCACATCAGAAAGAATAGGAGAATTCTGCACATCAGATGTAACTTCATCACAAATTTCTGCATCTTGAGCTGATGCTAGAACACCACTGTCAACACTGTATCCTTCCAAATGATCATCACCAACATAAACTGCTACAGCTTCTATCGATGGCATACTGTCATCTGCATTATAAGGAGTTCCCTGATCCTGAGTGAGACTGTCAACATCATACATATCTGCAGCCTGGCTGTTCAGGGTTCCATTTTCCACAACATAACCCGAGACTCTGTCTTCTGGTACAATATCACTACCCATATCATACATAGCAAACTGATCTTCTGAGATAATTGCATCTTCTAAAGTACAAGCAGGAGACTGATCTTGAAAACTGCTTTGATCTGTAATATTAGAAGGCAACATATCTTCACTTACTTCATCTGGATTGTTAACTATTAATCTAGGACTCTCACTAAGATAATTAGCATCAATCAATTCACCAGCATCAGCATCATTACCACACACATTATCAGCTTCACCAATTTTTAAAGCTTTGGGTGAATCAGATGATGTTGGTAAAGATTCACAAGTAGCATCAACATGAATGGTTGAACAAACATCATTTGTAGATAAAAACAAAGAATCATCCTTTTGCTCTTCTGAAAATTCATTTATAAAATCCTTTGTATCTTGATCCTCTTCTCTTGTGTCTGGATCACCAATAAATTCCATGTTATCGGGCATATCAGGAATATGGAAAATTTCTTCCTTGACATTAATTGCATCACCTAATTTATCACTGTTCTTGATTGTAGCATCCGATTCCTCATAACTCTTAATTTCTTGTTTTAAAGACTCAATTTTTCTTTCAACATATTCCAAATTTCCTTCTAAATTCATATCATCAATTTTGCTATCATTAAGTCCAACAACTTCATGGCCATTCTGTACCATTGTGCCCTGTTCAATACACTTTTCAACATGCTCAATCATTAGCAATGATTCTGGTTCAACAATTTCACCCAAAATAGATGAACTAAACATATCACTAACATCACTAGTGTTCAAATCTGTTTCCAAGTCTGTAGGAGGAGCACCATCTGCAGGTACATCTGGATTACTCTCTGGAACACCCATATCCAAATCAAAGAGGTTTTGTAAATTTTCAATAAATTCAGGAGGTAATGCAGCGAGGTCTACTGCCAAGTCTGGATCAATATCTAACGGATCTTGTAAGGTGAGCGAACCACACGAATCTTCCACAACAGCTGTTGGTTGTTTTCCAAGCATTCGGGCCTCAGCAAGTATTCGAAGTTGCCGATTAATTGATTGGTTATGCTCCTTCATCAGGTGTTGCATTACTAGCTCTGCTTTCCGATTAAAATGAGGTTTGTTCACCATGTCTTTCAAGTTAATGTTCTTCAACTGATGATTAATTATGTCACCAAATGATTTTGCAGGAGTGTTATTTGAACCAGCACTACCACTAAAGCTCTTCCTTCTACCACTAATATCCTGAACATCCACATTTGAAGAAGCACTTCGAGATCGTTTTGAACGTTTGCCTGGAGCTTCTAAATCATTCTCAACTGTGTCCAAGCTATGTTTATTGATATTTGGAGAAACAGTTTCTGAAGAGTGTCGAGAGCGGGAAGGGACTAGGTTGGGCATAAACAATGAACGTGTGGTAGGTCTCTCACTACTAACTTCACAAGGAGTATGGAGGGGGGAAGTGGGCAGGTTCTCACAGCTGCCTGTTAGAGGAACTCTTTCACCTGATTGGCTGCCTGGCTCCTGGTCTGGAAATGAATTAACAGGCAAAGAATGAAGTTGCTGCAGTAACACATCTGAAACCTCATTGGTAACACAGTCCTTTCCATCAATTGATTCAACTTGATCACAGACTTTTTTGTTGGCCTCAGGAGAGCAAGGAACATATGTGTCACTAATTTCCATAAATCCTCTACCAGGCACATTTTCGAACCGATTTCCTTTACCCAGGCGATCTTTTTCTATACTTACTCTAATGCAATTCCTATTGTTCAAAGAAAATTGACTATTTCTGGCAAGTTTTACATCTTTCTCTGAAATTCCATTCTTATCAGGAATGTCACACAGGTCAATGACATCAACATCATTTAATGTTGATTTAGGAGAAACACAACTTATGAATTCAACATCAGAAACATCGGATGTTAAAGAAGGTATAATACTTACATTGCTACACAAATCTTTTTTGTTACCCTGAACCGTATCGTCACCATTAATATTATCAGAAGTTGGAGTGGTACATACATTTTCCAGAACAATCGATGAAATGTTTTCTGATAATCTTGTATTACGATTATCCGTTAAACTTATCCCACTGCCTTTAGATAAACTCTGGAAACTCTTGGATACACTAGGAGAACTCTTAGATGCATTTGATGAACTTTTTGAAGAACTAGGAAAACTTTTTGCCACAGAACTAGAACTCTTACACACACTCCGAGAACTCCTAGGAGAAACCTTAGAAGCACCTTGAGAACTTCTGGGTGAATATGAACTTTTTGATGAACTTGAATCTTTAGATGCACTAGTAGAGGAACTTTTTGATGCACTTGAACCAAAGCTTTTGGAAGCACTAGAACCAGAACTTTTAGATCCAATATTCAATAAGCTTTTTGACGTACTTTTTGATGCACTTAAACCTTTCTGTGAACTCAAACTCTTGGATTCACTTGAACATTTCAACTCACTGAAATATCTTGATTCACTAGCATTACTTGTTTCATTTGTATTACTTTTTAATGTATTTGAAGAAACATTTTTTACAATATTTGAATTACTTCTCGAGGATGCACATGAGTTACTTTTAGATGCACTTGAACTACCTTTTGATGATCCACTTTTTGATGCATTAATATCATAACTTTTGGAGACAACAGAACTCTTTGATAAACTCACATTGGAAACTTTTGTTGCACTAGTGCTATTAGATTTCGAAACATTAACATTGTTCTTAGAACTTTTAGACACTGAACATTTTGGAGAAGAACTTTTTGATGCACTGCCAACACAATGCCCAGATATTCGCTGAGATGGACTCTTTGAAGCATGTCGCAAGGACTTCTCTGGCATAAGAACAGGACTCCTAGATGCACTGCGAAAAGGACTTTCAGGTGAGTAAGAAGAATTTTTTGAATCACGAGCACCAGAACATTGCAAAATTTTTGTCTCATGTTGACCAGAATTCTGGGAAACTTTTGAATCACAATTACCAGAACTCTGGGAAATTTTATAATTTTTTGAGTCACGGCGAGCAGGGCTCTTAGAACTTGTGTGAGCAGGGCTATGAAAAGAAGCAGAACTTCTCGACACTTGACGAGCAGGACTACTGGCTGGACTTTTTGATTTATTAAAAACAGCTTTGTTACCAGAAGTAATTTGCGATGAAGAAATTGTTAGGTTACCAGAAGATGATTTATTAAATTCCTTACAAATGCTAGAAGAATCAAGGACAGTAATATCAGGAGAATGATCTCTACATTTTGCTGCAGGTGACACGCTCACATTTGAGAATGATTTGCACTTTAATTGAGAATTTTTAACATTACTAACTACACTATCATTAGATTTGTAGCGCAAAGGTGAACCATGAGCCTCTTCATGACTAGACAATGATGAATGACACTGAGAACTACTTGGCACATGCGTTTTTATGTTCCCAATATCCTGTAAATCTCTCGCAGTCAGATGTAATTCTGGTTGAAATCTACTTTTATCAACGGGGGGACCAGGAGCTTTTGATTCAGTAACTTGTCCTTCTTGTTTACTTAATAAGTTTTCCAATACTTCCTCTTGACTTTCATTACACTCCTGCAAATACCGTTTTAGTTTCTCTGCTGCTTTAGTTATTTCATCCTGTCGTTTGTCTTCGAGACTAGGTGAGGACACTTTTGGAGCAATCTTCGAAACATTCTTTGATTTCGCCTTGACATGACTATTGATTTTAGGATGATCTCCTTTAGAAGATTGACAACTTGATTTTTTATCCACTGGATCAGGTAAAAGAGGGCGAGTGGATGGTGAAACCTTCTGATTTTGTTTGGGTTCTGAAACTTTTTCACACTTTATCTTACTTTTATCTTCTCTATCACTACTTTTAAAATAATCACTAGATCTGCGGTCACTTTCATAATGTTTATGGTCATTCTGCTTATGACCATGTGATGACTTTTGCAGTTCTTTTTCATTTACTTTACCACTTCGAACACCATTTCCATGTCCTTCTGGCAAAGAATGATCAATTCTAGTAATCCTCACATTACCACTATCACTCTTTACATCACTTATATGATCACTATTAAAGTTTGAATTCTGAGGTATTAATGAAGATTGAGGGGGCAGGCCACTGTATTCCGGTATATAATCAGAACTAAAATCGGTATTCCATGAATACTGGTTCTGGTTCCCATACGGAACTTGTTGTCTGTAATTGTTTCCAGAGTTGGGATAGTGCCATGCAGTGTGTCTGTCCCAACGTTCCCCGTGCCAAGTATTTGAGGGACGAGCATTGTAGTTTTGATTCTGTGAAAATGCTGTATATGCCCATGGTGTTCGATTTGTGTTGCCAGGGCGTTGGTTCCAATGTCGGCCACGACCTCTGCCAGGGTAGCCACTCATGTCAAACTTCTACAATTCACTCATCAGTACCATTTGCTGCATTTAGCCTTCATCATGCACAACTCTCTGCACAGGATATGTAGCACACATTTTCACTACCTGCAAGAAACAAAGGAGAAATTAAATAACATTGCAATATATTAGTATTACAACAACTTCTTTGCTTAATATTCCTCATAATAGAATAATTAGTCTTATTATTCCTCATAATAGAATAATTAGTCTTATTATTCCTCATAACAGAATACACTAGTTATATATTCCTTACATATTGTTCATTCTTGAAAATAACAAATACCTGAATTGTCCTTCCATTTCTAAAATAAGAACAATGATACATTTACAAAGAAAATACAGTTTCATATTATGATACATTAATTTATTTAATAAAATACCATTCATAAAAAATTATAATGACAAATTATAAAAGTTATTCACAAATTTAAGAAAAATGAAAAATCGTTATATACATATACTTCTCAATTATTTTACAGAGAATCTCGCTTTGTCGTCATATAAAATAGCATTTAATAGGTACCGTGAACGTTATCGATTGTCATCATACATCAACAACATAACCTAACTTCTGACTAATTACGTAACTTAAACGTGAACATTTAATAAAAAGGTAATATCTGCTGAAATGAGGTGGACAAGCAATACGCATAAGTTACGACAACAATTTTTTTTTCTCTACGTCTTCGTACGCGGTGCTCATTTATGTTCCTTGTCTCAATTCTCTAATGGGTGAATACATAACCGATTTTACACTTACATGCCACGTAATACTCAATTATTCCCGAAAATCATCTCAATATTTGAGCACACGAGAGCGCACAGGTCTCTACTTACCCAACTCGACCAGACGAATGTATGCTCCGACCTTTCCGTAGTAGATGCAGGGTAGGAAACCTGACAGATAGAAACTTGTTTTCGTAGCCTCCTACCAACCGTTTTTAGTTTGAAACACGAGTCACATCCATAAGAAATACATCAATTTTTCACAACTCATTCTCTATGCCCAACATTCTACTTATTACAACAATGCTATTTACTTAAACACTTAGTGAAGTGCTATAAAGTTGGTAATAAATTACCCATTCATTCTAGTTAACTTACGATATTCACGTAATTTTCTTCTGGAGGGATGAAAGAAATAGCATAGGTCAAATAAAATCTTTCTAGTTAATTACGTCTTTATTTAAAACTGTAAACCATATATTTATATAAAATTTCAGGTGATACATCTTATAATATTTAATACACAAAGTACTTAAATTTATGAACACTCGTAAAAGAATACACAAAGTAACAATGTCACAAAATCAATGTTTTATCTTTATCCCACTCCATACCCACAGATTTTCTAGGTGATCCTTTGGTGCTTAAACTAGTAATACTCTGAACATTATCAGATGAAACTCCAACTTCCTGACCCAATTTCTGCACTTGCATAATTTTTAAGAATTGGGAAGGAGAATCGTGGAAATTTCCTCTCGATCCTAATGGTGTTCGTACCTACAATAAATCATGAATGACTAACATAACACATTTTCAAACTTCCGATAGCAGGACATTCAAAATGAGAACCAAATTCATACCTTGATTCCAGTCTTAATAGGTTCTGGGGTAAACACTAATTTTCTTTTCAAGTTAAGATCATTTTCCTTTTCATGAATACCATCATATTCAATGCTCTTTGTATTATTTATAATTTTAGACTCAACATTTTCCTCATCAGTATATACAAATGATCCTGACACAACAAATTTCTTCGAGAGAGGTGTAACCCATGGAGTCACAGATGTTGCAGTTTCTGCCTGTTCATCACAAGGTTCTGAATCCTCAGTCAATTTGGAAACACCTTCTTCCTTGATAGGGACGACTGGTACCTGCAAATTGTTTTGATTATATTAGTAAAAGTACATAAAACTCAATGATTTTTAACACTTAAGAATTCACGTCACATAACCTGAATAGGAGTTCGAGAAATGCCTAAACTAGGGGAACGACAATCTTCAATCTTTAAAATCAGATTTCTTTTACATATCTGCATGTCATCACAACTGTATTTCTTGGAGTAGGAATTTTCGTCAGAACTTGTATCCCCACTACAGGACACCTAAAAAAATTATATTAATAGAAACAAACATTTTGTATTGTTGAAAATTATAATAGGAATGTTACTTAGTTATTATATTTCTAAAAAATATTGAATACTAATATTTTTGGAAGTCATTCACCACTTTCTTAAAAATATAAAAATGCAAATCCAAAAGAAACCACACAAAAAAACAACTCAGTAATATTTGAAGTAAATAACAAAACAACACATACAAGCTAAATAAAAATGTGACTAATCAACTTACCAAAATAGGAGTTCTTATAATACCCAAAGTTGGGGATCGTGGATCATCCTTCAGAAGACGAATAGATGATTTAACATTCTTGTCTTCATGAAAAGGTGATATATCTGTCTCAGATTTCCATCTTTTTCTTAATATATTCAGATCTTCCCCAAATTCAAGAACTTCCTTTCTAATCTATAAAAAGGACAGAAAACAAGTAGTCACTTTTTTCTTCACAGCAAATTTCAATGCTATTGCAAAAATTAAGGGAACAAACCTCAATAGGAGTCCTCTCAATACCCACAGTAGGCGAACGAGGATCAACAGGGAAATTAATATGAGATAATTGGTTAACTGGAGTCAAATCTTTTTGTCCATCCAGTGCGTCAGCAATTTCTTTGATATCTTTACTTGAATCATTTCCCATCACTGTCCTCTCCTTTTGGCTGAATTCTATTCGTTTTAACTGAATAACTGTAAGTATGCTGCTTACAAAAATGAAATTTTACTTGAAATCAAAGAACTCATCCATTCACAGTGGTATTCATTATCTTCATCACTACACATCAATTACTCACCCCACAAGAATATCTGTATCTCACAACTTCACTTGATTCGATTGCATTAGAATTCTTACAAATCGTGATCTGAAATACACCGTTGGAAACTACGCACGCATTCGAATAGATTGATCATACGAGGTAAACAACCAGATTAACCAACATAACAAAATGGTTGGTATATGTTTCATAAAATGGTAATAGTTTACAATATTATCGTAAAATATTTTTTAAATTCAAATAAAATTCACAAATATTATAAATGCTTAAGTTGATTTTCAGTTACATTTCAGAGCAAACGGTCCTCATATTGTTCTACGGATCTTTACACTTTCGTGCATGAAGGTTGGCTATTGACCAAATATCAGTTTAGCCAACCACAGAAAAGGGTGGGATCTTTAAAAGTACGTTCCAGCACTAGTGGACAAAGTACACAATTTTCTGCTGGAAGAATTTCAATTTTTTCGTGATTTATTACGATATTTCAAGATAAAATTATAAATAAACGACCTTCCATTTACACTTTTTAAAAGTGCCCTTCCAAGCGTTGTATCGAAAAAGAAAAAAAAGTACATCAAAGACAAATATAAAATTTTAAGAATAATGGAAGACGTTAATAATGTAATTTCGAGAGAAATACATTTCATTACTAATTTCTCAAATATTTGTAACAAAATAAATTTAATTGAGGTAATTGGTAAATGTTGGGATACATATATGAAAGTTGACAGTGTAAGCAATTCAGATTCGACATGGACTTGGAGTGAGGCCCTTGTAATAGATTTGATCTAGAGCGTTAATAGAAATAATTTACTGTCCCATCACCGACTAGACAAATAAGGTTTACAACTACAACTTGAACAATAGAATTATATTTAGACACTTGCCTAATGTCAAATGTATAGACCGACAGCGGTGGTGTAGTGGAAGCGTCTTCGCCTCAACGATCCCACTGAGCGGTAGAACCCTGTTCGACCGAACTAAGTGAGGTTTTCGGCTGCGGTTTCCCTCACTTACTCCAGATAAATGTCGGTTCTGTACCATAACTTTCCCGACAACCCAACATCTCTCCTTCCCAATTCCCTCTCCTAAGTCCAACGGTGAGGTGAAAGAGTAGGCCTGAACCTCGCCAAAAGACAAAAAAAAAAAATTACAAGCAAATAAAAGATTTTGTCTTTCTGTCATTTGATGCAAAAGGCCTTGTAATGAACAATCTGTCTACATCAGACCAATTCCTCCAGTAAGAAAAAAATTGTTAAAATAAAATGCTTCGAATACAGTCTTTACAATTGAATGCATAAACATGCTTCCATGTAATCTGCTTTCTCTGCAACTTGTGTAAGAGTTAATAAAACTATTGAATCCATGAGAATTGGAAGTAAAAATCAAATAAAGTAAAATTGAAAAACTGATATTAATTCCAATCATCGATGAAATGACGCTAAAATTTAAAAAAACAAAAACAAATTCATCCGATTGACCATTTTTTCTATCACGGTGTTAATTGAAATTGTTTAAAATTGCATTTCTGAGCTAAAACTAAAGCAGTGTTTAGAAAAGTCTACCATTAAAACAACGTGCATTTAGATGAATACATTTGATAATATAGAATTACATATTAGGGTACAACATTAAAAATTGATTATTTCAAGATAACAGACTCAAAATATAACAAATTCAATATTTTTTATCGTCTCTATTAACGATTATTTAAGCTGACATGAAATTTTAAGCAATGTTGCTTTTGACGGGTCACTCAAGTATGTTTAAAAATAGAAATTTTCCATACCGCCATCCTCATGGTAGAAAGTGTGCGAATTTGAGCAACCCGGTCTGAATTTTATGATCCCCCTCCCCATATTCAGAAAATTTGCACAAAAAATTATTTCTACAAAACTACAACTTTATGGAATGAGAAATAATTTATTATATCTAGAACTATTAGCAATCTGTTTGAAGATTTTGAAAATATGAAAGATATAATTGTAAGTAATGTGCAGAAATCTCTCGCCTGAAAATTGGTCCTACTTCAATCTTCAATATGTAAAATATATTGAACCATTTAAATTTTCTTCACGGTCGGAGGTTCTGGATCATTCTATTGTTAGGGTCCTACCCAGGTCATACAACATGAATGGGGTACAAGGGTCCTTGGCGTAGGAAGATGATCGCTCACCCCCGACAGAAACTATGCAATATTTAATGCCAATTTTTCACTTTTAAAATACATAATTTAATTTCCTTCTAGAACATAATTTACAGTAAATAGTAGTTAAGCAACCAGCGAAAATTTCGTTACGGCGGTGCGCGGCACTCATTTATCCATTTGCGGGGTCACATCATTCGCTCCCTCCCCCAATATCTGAAACATCCTGGATCGGCCAATGGTTACGGCATTTTAATGAACAATTCTATTCAAGCTCAGAAATAGTTTTGAAAATGGCAATCTTGTCTTACGTAAGAAATTTGTTGTCAAATCAAATCGTACGTAAGAAATTTGTTGTCACACCCATCCTCTAACAATAAGTAAGAATCGTAATGGTTTGTCTCGACCTCACATCCCACCCTCTTTGCTAATAACGCAATACTTGAATGACTCTTCGTTGAAAGAATGTGGCATATTTTTTCTTAATGATACGTGACTCACAGGAAGTGATCCCAAGTTATAGTTAGTCAAATAAAAAGATTGGGCTAACATAAAGAAAATACTTTGTTTATTAGTTTCAAGTTTCTGATAGTAAAAATGTATTGCACTTTCTATGCAAAAAATGTAAAGAGGAAATAAAAAGAATGCGATTCGTGCTCTCAAATCGAGACACTCAAGTTCGACGGATAAATCAAGCTATTCTAACCCGTGTAATTTAATTTGTCATACTACAGAGCGGTGTCTCTCAAACTGTTGGTCATGATGATACTTGGGTGTGAATCAATTAGCCTAAAGTTACACGTAAATATAACAAATTCATTTTACTAGAATAAATCATTTACATTTGTAAGGAAAACGTAACTAAAATTAAATAAATAATTCAAGACTTACGACCTTTGTCGCACGACAGTTTGGTTGTGTGTGTGGACGGGGGGGGGATAAATTCTACTTTTTATGACTTTTCGTGGAGCTGAAAATGTTGAAAACTACAGTTTTAGACAATGACTCACATTAATACTACAATACTGTATATTGTACTGTAATCCAATATTTTCCTCATCTGCGCAACATTTGTAAAATGTTATTGATATATTGTATAAAACATTTGTTTTCTATTTTATATTAGCTTCCTCATGCCGTGGTTGAAAGTTATTTTTATTCGTATTATGTCCCAGGAAAATAAAATGGGACACTGTTTAGAGATTTTGCATTGACGTTAGAGTTGTTTGGATTTCAATCCTCTTTCAGACGGAAGAAGGCGTCAGCTGTTCCATCACATCCCTTCCCCTGAATAGGCGGCGACTGCTTCGTAACGTCCGTCCAGAAGTCCCTCGAACTTTGGGTTCTGTTGCAGTGTTGGGCAAGTACGTTAATGCTATGGTGTGTCAAGATGCCAAACATATGAGATACTACAGACGGAGTATCCCAAATACTTTAGAACAAACAGGAGAAATTCAAGAACAGCTTTTCTTCTCAACCGTAGTATGACTCAAATTGCGCTGTTTCAAATGAAGCAGATCTATATTCCTTAACATGTGATCCAAATTGACGATTTATTTGTGTTATTTAATTATTTATGTCCCATACATGTGTTATCAAGTTGATCCAAGTACACACAGTATTATGCTTGTATACCTCCTTTTCTATATTATATTTTAAGCAATTGAGTCTCTTAACAATAATACACACAAATGCGTTATTTCGTGCCCCAAAAGTTACAGAAAAGTATTCTACAGGATCTACACATCGACATACGAATATCATACTCCATTTACTAGCTTTATCACTCCATTTTTGAAATCTATTCACTATTTAGTTATGAACATTTAATATTCGTTTATAACTAAAAAACTTATCAGCAAAATAATTCTCCGCTTTATATCCACTGGCAATTTCATAATTATCTTCATGATTCTAAAAACGACAAACGACATTACGGACCATGATTCAAAAAATATCAAATTCGAAGAATAAATGTTTTAAAACAAACGCGATCTTTTCTCTGTTAATACTGATCATGCAACCATGTTCGCAATATTTTCGCTTAGATAATTATCATCTCAGTCTTCTAAATACGCAGGAACTGAACTAACAATTCTCACTCGTAAATTGAAACTGCAGTTATTTAAATTTATTTTTAAATTGGTACTTCAAAGAGAATGCACAATGATTCTATTACTGTTTTCTCAAATTGTAAATCAATGCGAGAAGATTCGATTGGTTAAAGATTTTTTATTTTGTCAATGTCTTATGTCTATATTACAATATTTTCCCCTGTTGTGTATGAAATTACAATATTATGTTTACATGATCAAAATCCTCTCCAAAATGTAGTGTATGTAAGTACTGATATACCTCGTAAAAATTTACTTCTGTTAATTACTTTTACATTCTCTTAAAGCAACTGAATTTAGGTAGCCATCAATATACTCGGAAACCTATCGACGTCTCTCACATTCCTTTCAACAAAGGTACATGAGTGTTCAAATACGGAAAACCCCCGAGTCAGAGAGCTCCATGGACCTGGTCTCCTATTAAACAGTAGGTTGTGTGTTTCTGATTCTTGAGATATCTCTGCAAGTTTAAATTTTTCTCTCGAGTAACTTGAAATAATTTCTGGTTAACCACGACATTCCTAAAGTTTATATTGTAGTATCGGTTGTTTTTTTTTGGTAGAGTTTATCAGAAACTTGTTAAGAAGGTTTCTTTCAAAATGCTGACTAGTGGCTTAGGTCTATTAAGCTGGAACAACCATTAAAGTATAATCAAATTAGCCTAAACCCCACTATTTAGTACTATTTAATTACATATTGATTACTCAGAAATAAAATTTATAATATTGTCCCGTTTTTTTTAGAAAAAGCATTTTGTCGGTTTTCTTCTTAAGCTTGCTTAAGAATATTTAAGAATATTATTTAATAAGATACTTATAAAAAGTAAATTATGAAGCTTATAATAATATTCGAATTAATTACTACTTAATGACAAAAATAAAACTAATTTGTTTCAATTAGAATCATTTAAACAAAATTTGACGAATATACCAGTTAAAAAGAAACAAAACTCATCGGAAAAACGTGTGTAAATATAAAAACACCACAATAGTAACACAAAATAATATTAAAGTAAAGTAAATAATATCATAAAATTTATAAAATAAAAATTTATTTTAATAAATATTAACTTTATATAAATTGATACTACGTTCATTAAAAAATCTCACAAAATATTTTCAACGAAAATATACACAAAAAATAATAAAAGAATTAAAACTAATATTGATTCAAAAATTATACTTTAAGTTCATGATTTGGTTGTACGGATTTTTCATAATGATATATGCTGTCATATTTGTGCTGTAACTCTTTGAAAATGAATGTCTTTTTCTCTGCGAATGAGCTACCGTAACATAATTACAATAGTTTAAATTGTCCATGAATTATTAGAACGATTTTGTGAACTGATAAAAGAGGTAATTGTAGCAGTAACATGATGCGCTACATATTATCACTCGCACCTAATGATACATATTATCACTTCATGCATGTTATTACTCACTTGCATAGATATTACATGTGATCACACGGGAGACATTTTATGATCAATGATATCGAACGCAAGACAAACGAACGTTTGTTTACTCCGAAGAACAGATGTATACGCGTTCCTAGACAAGAAATGATGATGTATTGACAAGAAATACGAACGCTGCTAGGAAGGTTCCAGAACAGCTGTCAAGGCAAAACTATTGACAAGAAATACGAACGCTGTTAGGATGGTTCCAGAACAGCGACAAAGGATTCTCTCGACGAATCAGAAGGTTATCAAGGTGAAATTATTTTATTGATCACAGCTAGAATTCATTCTGACTAGAGAGCTCCTACTGAGTAGACCTCTGTGTAAATATTTCTACGACCGGCTCACGGATACCTGAGACGAATTCCCTCGCTACCCGAGCTCAGAACAGGCAAACGACTAAGTGCCGTTACTGCAGCATATGAACATAGTGATTGAACTTTATGAAGTGAAACCTGAAGATTTTCTACAACTCAAATTCGTGAGTGCTGCAGAGTACTGCAAAGACACTGTACTTTCAGGAATTGCAGACGATTTGACGTGCCCTGCTGTTGGCACCAAAATATTTCTTCATGTCATGTTTTTCTTTCTACATTTCTGCTCCAAGTTAATAGAATAAAACTCCTTTTCCTGATTTCTGACTTATTTATTTTGAAGGGGATTTCGTTATGGAACAACGCAGTTAAAACCTGTGAAGTAATGAAATCAATCACCCCGACATAATAACAACTTAATCAACATTAACATCATTTTAGTGTTAACAGAAAGGTGAATTTTTAGAGATGTTTGTGAGTTTATGATGTGTAAAGGATATTCGAAGTAATGGTATGTGATGAAAAATTGTATTCTCCAATTTATCACGCTGACACAACAACCTAAAAATTTATTAAAGGTTTATGATTGGTAATTGCTGGTATGAATTTTTATAATGGTATCTGGTGCCTTATCCGTGCTGCAAATGTTTGAAAGTGCAAAATATTTCTGTCTGTTACCGTGGCATAATTACAATAGTTTGTGTATAAACTATTTTATATTGTGTATAAACTATTTTACATAAATGGATGAAGGAGTGAAATAATTAATAATCATGTGTGTTTCAGCTTATGATACAATTGTGTTAATATGCATATTATCTCTGTCAGGATGACTTGCGTGAATGGTATATTTTATATTATTAAAAAAATATTTTAGAAAGTTCCGAAATGTAAACAATAAATATAATTTTTATATCAATGTTAGTTTTAATTTATTTATTATAGTGTAATACTTTTGTGCATATTTCTGTTGAAAATATTTAGTGATATTTAAGCGCAGATACTATCAATTTATATAATTTTGTTGTTAATTATTTTAATAAATTTGTGTACCAATTTTATAGTTGTGTTTTGTTATATTTACACAAGTTATTTCGATGCTAAGTTTTTTATATTTTAACAGATAGATAACATTAAAATTTGTTAAAATAATTCTAATTTTAAAGAATGGTTATATTTTCCTGTCATTAAGTAGTAATTAATTAAAATATAATTATCAGCTTCGTAAATTACTTTTTATGAGTATCTTATTAAATTGTTGTTGCAGCTTAAGAAGAGAGCTGATACAACCTTTTTTTAAAAAGAAAACGGATCATTTATAAAAAATTTATTTCATGATAATTAATGAGAAATTAAATAGTACTAAATATTGGCCATAGGTTAATTTGATTGCATTATAATGGTTGTTCCAGCTTAAAAGAGCTCCTTTATGGCCCATGGGAGCAATATTAAGAGCATGTTTTCTCGTCGAGATAACATAATGGAACGTTTAGTTTCTGGCCAATTGATGTACGCACATGCAATTTATGTTCTTTTATTCTTTTTATTATTAGCAACACCGATATTCGAAAGAAAGCAGACTATCTACCATTTACTTCATTTCTGAATCATTAAATCTGAAAACAAAGAGCTATCTACTCACTTTTGCATAGTACACGAAATTGTTCAATAAAATATTAGTTTTTTTTGTTTTTGTTTTTGTGTGGTTTTAGGGCTCGTCAACTGCAAGGTCATTAGAGCCCTTTATATATCAGTTTTGTCATAAATAATAAAAGGCGGGCTATATTATTATGAGGTAGTGGTAATATGGGTCAGAGAAAAGGGTTTGGAAGTTCAATATTCTCGTTTCAAAAAGTGATTGGGCAAAATTCCTTATTCGGACAAAAATGATATGTCAAACAACACATTACACAAACTACACGAGCTTAATATATAATAATACTAGGTGATTACCCCATGTGGCACGGAAGTTTTTAGACCAATCTTCATTTACTCAGGAAAAATAAAATCTATCCATATAGTAAGATCAAAATACTTTTACTTGCTAGTCTTTAAAAGTATCCTTTTAACATAACTTATATGTACAAAGTTTAAATTTACAAATTCATCATACCACAAATTTAATATAAAACTTGATGGCTTACACTATTTTGAGTTTCACCTCCAGCAGCAAAAATAAATAAATCTTTGGATGAAATAACCCTTCAGCAAGCAACGTGACATTGTCCGTGAGAGAAGCAAATCACTAGAAAAGTTACCAATTAACCTATCTCACTACTTCACACTTAGTTAGGGGTATTTAATCGCCATATGTGCTGAACTTGTACTTGCACGGAATGTTACTTTATCAGAAAGGTTTCAAAATATATGGATTAAACCTGTCTTTTTGGATTAAATATTTTCACCTGACCCTGTCTTCCCACTCCACCCATGGTGTTTCTGGGACTGTTAACCCCCCCCCTCCAACCCCATTGCAATGGTGACACAACTCTGACATAGTATTGGAAGTGTTTCTATTTATCTCAGCAACTCAGAACGAACCCACTCACCGGGAACCACGCTGGTCGAATTTTCGCTTCCGAGGCAAACCCACTGGCACCGCGGGAGCACCATTTCATTAATACTCTTCTAAAGTCTAAACTATATGTCCTATTTTTACGATTTAAAGACGTCTTTCATCTTTGTTAAATACACAAAACAAAAATCCCACTATATTTGATGATGATCGTTTCGTTCTTAAGTTATTCTCTTAAATGAATGGATTTCAACACTTCTATTTTTAATATTATAACATATTTTCGATGATTTAGGTTATTCTTAGTAGATAGACAAATGCTGTCGCGGACATGTTTGTAAAACTCTTTGAGGCAAATACTATCGCCAATCATAGTTTTCACATATCTCCAGTCGTTTAGACGACGTAAGAGAATATAAGTCTCTTTTTTTCAATTTCATCGACTATTTTCTATCTTCCTATTCACATATTTTTAAAATAAAAGTTATTCTACTCCTGCCGAACATATAAACATATCTTTGACAAATTTCATCACGTTCTATTCTGAGGTTTAGTCGTGATTAGGAAGCAAACAAACAGACACACTTTCGCATTTGTAAATTAGTATGGATTGCTTCAATGAAAGTCCATTATTAAGTCGAGTAAACTAAGCTTGATCTTTGCTTCTTAAACATATAAAACTTTGGCAGAAATAAAATTGGAGTTAGGCCATATATTTTTGTAAAAAAAAAATCAAAATTTTCATAATCGCGATTTCAATTTGGCAAATGTGTAAGTACCCTAATACATGTGGTTAACATTTCTACGTCTAACTTGCTCAAGGTTGAGTACGTAGACAATGACATATACTCTGACGGTATAGCAGTAAGCGGCCGTGAACGTGGAGGGTGTCACACGCAAATGAAAAAGGGGCCTGGATCACGTTGAGTAGCGAAGAAAGAGCGATACTGGTTCACCTCTCCCTTCCTTTCCTTACGATTCTCCTCATCCCCAAGGCTACAAACGTTTTCTACTAACACGTATCCCGAGTCCGGTTCAAACTCAAGGCTTGGTGAAGGTGGGTCCGAAAAGGATTCGTATCCGAATTTGCATTAATCAAACGTGATAAAAGTTAAATAATATTTTGAATTATTTCCATAATTAGTTTTTCGTTATAGTACGTTTTTATCATGATAAACCCCTTTAGTTATAGTAAGCTCCAAAGCTTTCGGAACGGGTCCAGCAACACAGCAGGTATCTGTTTTTCTTTTAAAGCAAGTCAAACAAAATAATCTCACCTGAGAAAATATTAAAAGACACCTTACTAGAGTGTATTTGATTGAGGTATGACAGGTCAATTACAGTTCTAAGTTACAAAAAATAGATATTGCTTTAAAAAATGAGGTCTATTTCGTCAAATGCATAGATGTAAGTCATGTTTGGTGATGCTATCCGCGGAGGTAATCCTTTCGTACCCCTTAGACGGAAGGAATTCAACATGAATATTAACGTCATAGGGGACACGTGTCAGGATCGGACAAGCGAATTGGAGGCGACGTGAGGAGCCTTGTGTTCCGACTGCGATCTCTTTCATGATGGCAAGGGCGCGGGACGGGAAGACGGACGGACGGACGGACGCGGCGCATTAGCGACTGCGGGCGGAGGGAGCGGGTGTCGCGGGGGCGTCGATGAATCGAGGACCCCATGGGTGACTGGCGCGCACATACCCAGCGACAGTAGCAGGAGACGCGTGAGAGAGCAGCCCACCACAGACCTCAGCCCAAGAGACCCAGCCGAAATCACCGCCATGAGGAGTTGGCTTCTGGTGAGATTTGTCATCCAGCTGACGCGACACATTTTCGAATCGGGTAGATTGGTCGTTCCTTCCTGGAAAGTCGAGTCATTGGATATTAAACTGTGGTTCCCACGGGGACCTGCGAATTGTCGTCTTCTCCTTAGGAAGCTTGTCAGTCTCCTCTGTTTATGCTCTGAGACTTAACCAGATATTCACATGTGCACTTCTACACGATATTCATCAACGCATTGGATGTGATGAACAAAGCAACATCGCAAATTTATTGTTTCGTTCACTATTCTTTCGAAAGGGGATTCGCGTACGGATTCGGTGTACAAAATTGTATACTGTTCACGCGTATCAGCATTGCTTTTATGATACTGGAAGTGTTGTGTCTCCATTGAACAGCAGTCTTAAATATTATCGTAAAAAGAATTAAATTAAATCTAAACTGGAAGTGGTGAAATATTTTCCATCTTATGATCAATTAAGTTTACTAGATCTCATAAAGAAAAGGGAGGTTTATCTTGTACTTAAGAAGCTTCTATGAATATTACATTTTCTTCCTTATTGATTACGTGATTGTATATAGATTTGAAACATCTGAAGTATGGATTTAGATAAACTACTCATTGTCAGAGCTCATTCAAATGGGAGATCCCAAAACCTATTTTATCGGAATCTTTTTTTTTTTTACAGGGTCCGCTATTAATTTGAACTCAAGAGAGGGTTAAATGAAACCCAACAGTTTAAAAACGGATATCATACAGTAAATAATACACGGAATTTAAGCGTCCTACTGGGATAGGAAGTATGTTTTTGTAAAAAATGAAATATTAATTTTGTTATTAATTCGTATACTCTAGCATTGTCATTTAAATGAAAAAAAAAAGAGCATTTACTTTTAATGAAAGTTCTCATTTTATAGTTAATGACAGTGTTAATTGAAAAAACCGATGATTTATCAAATAATCGAAAAAATATTACATCATAGTAGTTTACCTATTTACCTCGACAAAATAATTATTTCACATTTAAATAATTTTCGTACAGAGACAGAGATGAAGGGTTCTATCCTTCACGTAAACCCACCCAAAGGATTAAGTTCTGATTATAAATTCTTGTACAATCTTCTCAAGTGCATTGTCAGGCGAATTTCGCGACGATAATATTTCTTCTGGCGAATATTTTCAATTTTCTGAACGGTATGCATAAAACAAATTAAAAGATGTCAAGTCATCCCACTTATTAGAATTATAAATTTTTGGAAGCATTTCATTATATGTAATAGACATTAAACATAATAAAATTTGTAAGACATTACATGTAGTACAATGAATGAAATGAAGAAAAAATACACGAAGACAAGAAATATTTATGGAATCATTTATGAGTAAAAGGTACGACAACTTAAAATTATTTTGACACAATTATCCATGTCTCATCATCATCTAAAACGGGAGGTTTAGGATCGCTTTAGGTAATTATAAAGATGATTCGTTTTTTTAAATTTTTTATGTATTCTTTACCGGAAATATTTGAGTCGGAAGAAATTATGTATTTCGTATCATCTCAACAATATCCATTCATTTAATATCACGATAAGTAGAATACAACTGAAATTTATTCCACAAATTAAACCTACTTGACCTATTTTTAATTTAAATTGTATCAAGTTGCTTCGGTGTATTAAAAAAAATTTGTAATGTTTTCAGGAAAATTTAATATATTAAATACTTACTTAACAACTGTAAAAACTTTCAGGAAAACTTCTGGAATATTTTTCGTATGAATATACGTTGACTTCAAGATTCTACGACGTATTATCTCTGAGACTGTGAGTCTTGGAAATCTCATCGGGTCAAATCGGTCTGAAAGGACGAAGAAATGAGAGGCTTTTCTCCATGCGACTGTCACCTAGGACTCGGAGCGCGAGATGGCGCAATGGAAGTGATTGAATTTCGTTCTGCGGACTTCGAATGGCTCACGACGCCTCAGATTGGTGGTTTGGGACATATCGCTTAAACCTCTCATTACAAGGGGTGTCCTCAAACATTATATACAAGCATGGGCAGGATTTTACTGAAGGGGGAGGAGAATTCTGAGGTAAAAATGAAATTAAATATTACTTATTGACTTGTGTTTCATTTCTATTCAATTTTTTTATTAATATAAACTCAGCGGCAACTCAGTCATTGACACACGCATTAGATCAATAATCCTTTACATAACTTAATTCAATATTTAATATCTCAGTATAATTTTTACGAGAAAGGGGATGGGGAGTCGGACTTTGTCCTTCTAAGAGAGATTTTCAGAATTCATGATGGGAGAAATGTTACATGAAACTACGGAGATTTACGCAACATTTAGATGAACTACTACAATTTATTCAATCGTAGTGCTGCAGCTTATTCGAATGTTAAAATTTTATAGTTATTTATCAACATGAGAAATTAAAAAGATATAAACTACTATATATTGCAAAAAGAGAAAAATTGTTCATTTTTTTACCATACATTTACCATATATTTCGCTTCATTAATGATTCCAATTTTATTTGTGCCTTAAAGGCATTTTGTATTAGTAAAATAATTCTAAGAGTCAAATGAGTTGTTTACTATTATTATTGTTATTATCATTATTATTATTATTATTATTATTATTATTATTATTATTATTATTATTAATACAAAATTACTCTGTTTACTTTTTATTCTTTCCTATTATTCACAGTGATAATATTTTTATCTANAATCCAAAAAGGAACCTTGCAAGGTAAATTGCAAATACATTAAAGCCGTGATTCCGGAAGTGTGCGCCATGCATCGGCGCATTAGGACAAACTTTAAATCATGTTTAATTTGCAGTTACATACTAAATTTTCAAATGGTCTTCTATGACATATAAATGTCAAATACTCATGACTTCTAAAAAAATGTGTGATGTCAATACAAACAGCAATTTTTAAATTTAAATACAATGTACATTTTCCGCAATGATGCTCTCTAGAAAAAGCGTTATTATTACAATATCTTAATTTCTTTATCCTTACCACTTATTTATACATATACTAGTATGAATATTAATCTAGTAATAAATGAAATTAAAATGTCACTGTGTTGTACAATATGGTTTAGTTTTTCGTAATGCGGAAATGAAGTGGAAGAAAAAATTTGAGAGCCTTGTTGACATATTTCATGTCGTGGATTAACTAATATTTGAAAGGCATACGTATTGATTAAATATTTTTCTCATTGCAAAACAAACAATTATTTCGTACAGATTCTACTTCGTGGAATCAATAGGGAACACTAAACTTTGCTCTGAAACCACCCAAGCAAAATAACGCCTCTTCCCAAGCGATAGGCATGTGTCAACCACACGAAACACTTATTATTCACATGGCGAACTCGTAATTACAAATAAAACAGTCCATCTGTTTCATCGGCAGTAATATCGTTCTGGAAAGCAAACCCAGCGTATCGATCCAGCTCTCCAACACACAGCCCCAGGCAACGAGCGATGTTTGCCAAATCAAGAGGACCGCCATTATACTATAAAGTCGGGAAAGCACTGCAGTAAATGCTCTCTCAGGCAGGCGTGGCGCGTATTTGTGAAGGTGAGCGAACGGGTCGCATCTCGCAACCGAATGGCTCATTCGAACCGAGAGCCACCGCTATTTGTTCTCCGCGAGATTAGCCGCCAGATCGATTCCCCAATGGTCGCCGCTGTATCCGACTTTTCCGTCGTCTCTCGCAGTGACCATCTCGTGTCGGCGAGGTACGCGACCAGTACGCTAAATAGGTGTCGGTTCGCAATCCGACTCGTTAACGGTGCGAAGCGAATATGATAAATGAACGAGATAGGAAATTATTCATACTTTTTTATTATGGTGAACGAATCAAAAGAACTCGGTCGCTACACGTAGCCGAGGGTTACGTTTCCGCCGAAGGAAGAAGTAAACCTCTCGACACAGGGATCCAACGAGAATGCAAAATTCTTTGAGTTATTGCTCCCGCAGCGAACACAGCCGACGGGGAACACATTTCTTTTTTATTCATGGTCCGCTGGGCGTATCGTACGATAGGGTTCCCTCCAGAAACTTCTGTTGTGTTCGTTTTCACGAACTGCTGCGTAGGTGACGAGAGAAAATCTCCGAAGCCGTTCTCAACCTCAATGGTTGCCGTAAGTGAAGAGAACGCAACGTTCTTTGAGACCGGAGCGTCCATATGCACCAAACAAGATATATCATACATCCTACACAGGATATCTTGCGCAGTTGATGAGATACTAAATTAGTTAATTATACGATGGTCTATCCCTTTCATGTCTTCGTAATCATCTAATTATCTTTTAATTAATTATTTAAGAATCAAAGAACAAAACTTGTTATAACGTTTAAAGAATTTTTCGTTCGCTTGTGTGGATGAAATTGATATCGTATTAAGTAATTTCTTATAAGATAATGTTTAACTAAATAATTCTAGATTCACTTTTTGTTTATATTCTGCATCAATGATCCTTTACTTTTGGGTTCCAAAGAAAGAAACTAAATGTTATACATGGATTGCGTATGTTGAGCTACTATAAACTTGCCAGGTGATTGTCAACCATGCGCACATTTATGAAACATTATAAATCTGTTATTTGTGCGGTTTCAATGAAAGTAGTCTTGCCAACATATATTTTTGAATTATTTAGCAGCAAAAAGTGATATAATATTTTACTGTTTATAGTAAAACTATGTATTTGAAAACTGGTCTTAAATACGACTGTTGTAGTCCCCTGGTTGCCGGATCACAAATAAAATGAGGTTGTCTCTTTTCATTATCACCGGGTTGTGTTGCAGTTTGCATTGAATAAAAATTTCAATTCAAATCTAGAACTAAGGCTAAAACAATTTTGTATTTCTCTATTCTATATTAAATTTGTAACTTGCGTAAAAGTTTTAGCCGTTCTTTTCCAATACAAATTCGTTTATAAATTGAAACAAAAATTGCTTTATATGATTGAAAAACCAGCTTATTCACAGGCTCTCTCCATAAGAACCTATACAAGTTTAATATGGTTTTATTTTTCAAAACTTACGAAAGTGCCAAAGTGTTAGAACTTTCTTCCTAGACCACGGGTTCTTTCATTAAAAAAAGTCATTTTAATAGTCACCAGGTCGTTTATTTTACTTTACGATAAGAAAGAGTAAACAGAATGTTGATAAATATTTTATGAGAAGCCATTAGTTTTATTTCCGATTAGTAACTTAGTTTATTGCTTCCCACGTGGTCATATGAAATTTGCAACAGCTTTTTTTTGTCAAGATCGTTTCTTTCTTTATTTATATAATAGTAAACTGTTCGTTAAATTATATGATTTTCATTAATTAGTGAACAATATATTACAAATAACACCACGTTATTAAAACTATATATTACTGCAATTTATTGGACATTCCTCACCGGTGAGACAGAAAAATCAAAGAAAAAGGATTAACATATTTGATGTACATGACATCTTAAAGACCACATTTAAGTTACGTTTTCATTACATAATTAACATTTATAAATGAATACAGTTTAACACCAGGAACAATTTTAAAGGTCGAAAATTTGATTAAACGTGTATCGAATAAACATGTTGATTAATTTCCAGATTAACATGAAAAGTAGTGTATTCATATAAATTAACTTATCCGATCTATCGAGTTCTCTTAGCACCAACGCAGCGTTTGTATGCAGCAGCCACAGAGGCGTTAATGCACATGGGGTCTTTCCCCTAGCACACAGTTCATCTGAGAGAATAATTGATAGCAATGACACAGCCACGAAAAGTTTTTAAGATCAAGACCTTGCTTGTTCACTCAGTCGCTCTCAAAGATAAAAAAAGAGAGTGTTATGTGCGATGGAAGACCCTCTCACCTGTTGACCGAATCGAAGCTCAGGAAAGTTCTCATCAAAAATTTTGAAGGAAAAGTTTACTAGTGTAGTTAAGTGGTTGAGACTCTGTGGAACTAAGCAGCTCGCTTTATCACAACGTATTGTATTCCAGAGACCGGTAGGAGCTCATGACTCGTGTATTAAGTATTCATGATACTACAAAAAGTACGATAAAAAATCATCATAAAATTTAGCTATGAAAACATTCGTAAAGAAAGGGAAGGCGCTTTATTATTAAGTAGGTTGTCAATACCTCACTGCTCTTAAGTTTGTGAAATCAATATTTTAAAAAACAACATGGAATTGATTATATTTCAGTGCTTTAGCTGTAGTTTTGCCCAATGAGAATTAATTTAAAATTGTATGAATTGTATTCATTTATATTACTTATTGAGTATTTTCATTAGTAAAACCTATAATTAGTAAAACTTTTTTCAACAATAATGAAATAATAACCTAAAATTTTTACTGAATTATTTGAGTCATTTTAATATTTGTAAAAATTTATCATGTTGTAGAAAATTCAAGTAACTTATTACTAGGCAAAGACCCGTTTCCACGATACATTATAAATAAAGAAACTAATAGTTACTCGTGAAATTAATTCCCACTGTACCTAACTCTTACGCCCTTGTTTGTATTTGTTAATTAGACTCTGAAAGAAATATCATGGACTAAGTGAAAGGTCCAAAAAATTTCTTAAGGCCCTAATTTCACTCAAGTAGCTAAAGTCCAACCGCCTGGAAGAAGAATAAAGAAGCCATATTTTTCACATTGCGAAATTTGTAACTTCTGAAATATTCCTTCTAAACCCGGATAAGGATGTGTTGTTCTTAGGTGTTACCTTGCAAACATGGCTTACAAGGGTTTGTGGTGTCAAGGGTGCCCTAAGAAGAATAGGTTTTTAACATATCATTTGGCGGCAGAATCCCTTGACCCAAAAATAAGCACCATACTTCCAGCGCTGCATGCACTAACGGCATTTGACACTTCCAGCCGCATCAGGACGGAAAAGAAGGCGTTGTCAATTGTGTCCTTATATTTTGTTCAGAATGCTCTCGCCCCAATTGGTGGTGGTATCTTGAACAAACAGCCGTTTCAAGACTGAGGAAATTTGCACCTATCTGGTTTCAAATAAAAGGAGAGTTACTGAAAATTTGCGCTTCAAATATTTTCCCCAAGATACTGGATTCGGGGAGAATCTTTTTCAAATTCTGTACTTCCGACGCTCTCAACTGTACCTACACTGTCAACGGACGAAGGATCAGGATTTTTATGGAAGGACGCGTGGTTACCCACGATCGAGTCAATTTCCTTGGATATTTAGAAAAAAACTCTCAATGAATGAGCCAAGCAAATGTAAAAGTAAGTGCCGAAAGATGTCCTGCAATTGCAAGAAGAACAGTGTAACATGCATAACCCTCTGCAAATGTGAAGAAGTAATTTCTATGAACAAATAACACGTAAATAATTTAAACAGGAAATCTATTTTCGGTTATAAATACGTTAATTATTTTTTCTGCATATATTTGTGCTTTTTGTAAGGTAAAAATGGTTTTAGGTAAAAATCATACACACTGTGGTTCCACTCCCATTTTATCCTTCGCTTACAAACTTTCAGCTTGTACAATGGGACTTAGGTAAAATGTAAGAATAACAATATGTGTTCAGTATTACAATATGAAAATACAAAATTCGAATCTCGGTAGCCGAGTTATGGGGGAGTTAACCAACAGCGTTACATAGGGACGGGGTCTCCCACTCCAACCCCCTCCAGAAGAAACCTACCACTTTCCGGGATGGCACCCTGCACTTTTCTAATCAGTAGAACCCCCTTGACAAGAACCTGACGAGATACTGCGTTGTTGTTTTTTTTTTTTGGGGGGGGGCTTTACGACTCGTCGAGGTCATTAGAACCCCTTCTCTTTAAAAAGAGATACTGCGGTTCACTATTTTTGCATCCTCACTCACACCCACCGCCTGGTCTAATTTATAAGTATATAAAAATTTCAACAGTAATTTGATCCATCTCTTTCTCTCATTTATTTCTAAAAAGGTAAATTTACATGCGCCACAGTTCCGAAGTTTTTTTATGTAGTTAGCAGCATGTTGATTGTAACATGCAGCAGTAATTGTATTGTAACTTTTATACTTTTAGATTCATAGTATTGAATATTTGTAATGATTGAGCGAATTAAAAAGATTATTGATGGAAATTATGAAATGACTATGTGATTTTTAAAGTAGTACTTCGTGAAAGAGACACTGTGAAATATAATCACTACTATGTCACAGAAACTCACAGTCCATTTAGAAGCACCATTCAGATTATACGAACAAAACAAGATTAATTAGGATAATTTTTCAATATCAACTGATCGTATTCGTCTATAATTTGGAGAAAGAAGACATTTCGCGTATCCTCTTAATCGCAAGTATTATAAAGAGCGTGGTGAAGCGTGTACTTCAACATGGTAAAGAGATGAGGACGTATTTACATATTAATTAAAGTCTTTGGTGGTCACATGTATTGGAAAAATGAAGTCGAAAATAATGAAAGCCTAATGACAAGTATTATCCTTTCATTTTTAAGACTAAATTAAAACGAGGATTCCTTTCATGTATCATCGCTATGATGCCCAATATTGATTAAAACTCCTTTTCGGTTCTTCATATGAATAATAACGAACTGTGTCTCATCTCGCATCCCACACGTAACAGAAATGAAGCAATGGGAATAAATGATGAAGCATGTGCCTCTTTCTCAAAAATATAGAACAAACTCAAACTTGTTGTAATTTGGGCTCGCGACAAGTTGAAGAATGAAGAGAAGGCAAGAGTTGCGAACTTCCATTTTTGCATATTAGTTTGGAGTTATTGAGATAAGGTCAAAATATATTAGAATTTGATAGATCTAATTATTTTAATGAATATCAACATAAATAATAAATAACTCCTGTGTATTCAATCTTATAAGAATGAATGAAAACGGAATAAATTAATTATTTTAGGAAAATTATTATACAACTTTTTCATAAATCTTCGATTTAAATCTTACCGTTAAAACTGACGCAGATGGATATTTCCAAAGAAATGTAAAAGAAATAATATGTCCAAGAAAAATCTTTGAGAGGGACAATATTAATATTTCATAATGGTCATAAATGGTGCTGGATTTGAGCTTCAAAAGAAATACAGTAATAAGGTTTATTATATGAAGAACATGGAGTACACAAAGAAAAATTACTGTCAAATATTCACAGAAATTTGAATTTCTTTTTCATGGAAACGTAGAAGGTCTAGCGTGCCTGAATTATTTTGAGACGTTGCACTAACGTTTACGTTTCATGTTCGTTCACAGATTACATTGATCTTGTGTTAAACGGTGACAAACTTGCTTCCGAAAAAAATAGTACGTTCACTTCTTCTCATATTCACACGGAGTGCCAACCAGTTCTTAAACATGTCAAAGTTTAAAAAATTATTTTAATTAACACGGAAGGTCGTTTGGTCTGTCAGAATAGACTCGTTCTTCATTAGCTATCCGTGGCATTCCGCAATTATATGCGAAAGACCCTCCAGGGAGAGCCACACCCGAAGGAAGAACACGAGCATCAGGACAAGAACTGTTTATCATAGTCTGGTTAACCACGCAAATGCTCACTGACATCATCAGTGGAAATCATCGAGGATGATAAGTTGGAGTGATAGGAACTGGAATATGGAGATCTAAAAGAGAGTCAAAATTGATCATGCTCTTCCATTTCTTTAACTATAATTTTCTGGTTACGTTTTCTAATGATTCTAAAGTATCTTTCACCAGTAATGAAATGAAGGTAGCCATTGGCAAAAACTCACTACACGATACAATCACAAAATAATGAATGAATGTTTATTTCAAGATAAAATAAAATATGAATATAAACCTTCACCTAATTTCAACGTCTACATCCAGTTTACATAGGATCGGTAGACGAAACAAAGACTGCGATACGACATTGATGTGAGTGCACTTTTGATACATAAATAAATTAATACACTAGATCTATTATTCATGATTCCTAAAAACAAAATGATAGGGTCTTCCAACCCAACAAAAATAAATTTGGAAATATGAAATTTATTTCTTATTATTATAATGTACCCAACATGTAATCAGAAACCAAATCCTCAACCAAGAGAGTGAATGAGATGAGAGACATAGATGTTACTTTGGAAAACTTTCCTTCCATCTGTTAAGGACTCATTTTAACACTTTACATGTGATTAACCTATCCATACTGAGTCAAAAGGTCTCACTGATAATATTCCAAGCAGCTTGAGGTTCACTGCAACTACTTTCTTCTAAAATAAGGAAATTCTCCAGGTTTTCAGCGGAACCTACCAACATTTCTAGTAATATGATCTTAAGTTTTCTGAAAGATTCACTTTAAGGGAAGACGATTCATACAAATATTGCTTCCGCATCAGGGCACAGAGACTTTTTTGAAGTGAGGCAGAATATAAGAGCAGAGCATAGTATTAAAACGACCTTCTGATTTGCTTTTTATATTCGCTCTCCGAACTTTCCCTTTCAACATTCTCATTTCTATTGAAATATTCAAGAAATTTGATTTAATTTGTGGGGAATGAACTTATTTAAATTATTCTGAGCCATTACTTTACTTATTCTTAATTCCTTCCTCATTTAGCACAGATGTTACTCAAACGGGAAAGGTCTATTAATACACCCTTGCGGTATGTTTACAGAAAGTTTGAGTGTAAGTTTATTAGAGAACAATTATCAGAAAATAACCTGCCGTTTCTGTAAAAATGCCAAACTTGAACGTATGCTCAACTTTCAAATAAAAGAGCAATATTGAAGAAGGATATTGAAAAATACGTTCCTCGGAAAATATCTTATATTATTTTAATTCTATTTCTAGAACGATGGTGAACATGAACCACTATTTATTTTCTGGTTTTTAAATATGGCGTTCGAATATAGTTGAATGACGCACGATGCTGAAGACATAAATCAATTTATTGTCAAAAAAGCAGTTACAAACTGTGTGTGACCACGTGGAGGACAATATACTAATTTACTCTCCGGAAGCAAGCAACGAACCATCCCATCAATTCTGATCAAGGGTCCTAAGACAGAGGCATAACATTGCATAGCATAGCATAGCATAGCATTTAACATCTTTGGGTTTTGCATATTGACAGCTTGCTTTCCTGGAATAAATACCGATACTTTTGATGGAATTCCAATATTTTCCTTGGGAGGAAAGTGTATTCAGATACCCGAAATTCGAGAAGGTGGGATGAGTCATCCCTCAAGCTTAAACCATGGAAACGATCCAAAATTCGAACGAATGGATCGATGAATGAAACGACTGGAGGAGGGAACCGATGATTCAATTCGGAAGTGGAGGTAGAGGAGCGTCGACGGTATGATCCAAGGGGAGGGTGAAATGCATCTTCTACGGTTAAGTGAAAATTGTGACGCACCGGGACTCAAACCCGGGACTCCCTGCTTTGGCTGCAGATGCGCTACCGCTGCACACCCTCCTAAACCCAGGTTTGAGTCTCAGTCCATCGCCATTTTCACTTGACCGTAGACTTCCCTCCCCGAGTAGGTACTCGGAAGTTATGAGATAAAAAGTATGGTAAAATGTTTCTCGGCATAGCAATTGGGAGGAGGTGGGATCTAACCATTAACCTGCCATAGAGACATCTTAAGCAGATAAAGCAATGAGTTTCTGTATTGCGTAGGTGGCCGCAGTGGCGCTGGCGTGCTGGGCACAACTCGCATCTGCCGCGGCACACGGGGACCGCCACTCCAGGTGAGCACATTGCATTTGCACTAGTAGCCTTCTTTAGTGGTACAACGCATACTTAAACTAGCTCCTAAGTGAAAAGAATGTGGGGCGGAATTGGGTACCTAAGGCTTGAACTATGATTATTTGAATTAAGTAAAACTACCAATAAAAACAATATTTTTTAAATATATTAATTTTTTAAATTTTTGTCATGTTAAGATGTCAGACACATAATTGCTTTTCTATGTATTTGTTAACTTTTGTAATAGCAATAATGATGGATTAATAACCTTATGAATTGATAAACAAAAAACAGGATACTATGACTACACATTCTTTATACAATATTTTTTCACTTCTTAAGAATGAAGCTACTGACTACATGAAATAAAACATAACATAACTTCGTGAGAAAAGCTTTGAAAACACAGTTTCTTTTCTCCGTTCATACCCGGGGGCAGAATGAATTGTACTCTTATAGCTAATCACAGATAAGTATTATTGCGAGCATAATTCACCATTAAGGACAGAATCATCGTTGTCACAATATGAGTCTGCA
Organism: Laupala kohalensis; assembly: GCA_002313205.1. Lineage (NCBI taxonomy): Eukaryota > Metazoa > Arthropoda > Insecta > Orthoptera > Trigonidiidae > Laupala > Laupala kohalensis. The sequence continues at coordinate 288,791 of NNCF01129295.1, forward strand.
CATGACAAGCGAGACCATCATATGACCAGAACACCGTCTTCGCCTGATTTTGAGTAAAGTTATGTCAATAGAGACAATTTTTATCTTCTTCTTCAAAATTTTCATTATTATATTTTTTATCATACTTCCTTTTTTTACCTTTTCCCAATTATCTAAATTTAATATAAAACTACTTCGTTAGGTAAGGGGTGTAATGGGATAATTCCCCATTCTAACCCAACCCATCTCGTCCCGCCCCCAAACCTAACCTAATAAAATGTTAATTTTATTTTCGATTGCTTCGTCTTTGATCAAAAGCACAAAATACTTGGCAAAAGGAATAAAGGAGTTATTAGTTCCGTTATAACAGAATCATCAATTAATATAACGTGACTTAACTCGAAATAATGACATACAAAACAAACTTGATTATTACAATTTGCTTTTACAGCAACATATTTTGTACTAAAACTCATTTTTTGAATTATTTACTACATACAAAAACTTTAATCTTGTATTATGTTAAAGGAGATGAAACATACTTAGAAAATATGCGAGAGGTATAAAACAAGAAAATACGGTCCTGATAATCATATACAGTCCTTTCATTAGTAATTGCCACGACTGAGATTACGAGTAAATAGACTCCAGAAGTTGCAATATGATATCTTGGTAAGAACGCATAGCTTCTGAACGTAATATCGTATTAACCCTTCAGACACCAACCTGTCTTACTAGTTTGTCTCAAACAGTAACGAATCCAGGGAGGCGATCGCCCCCCCCCCCCCGGAATCTAACATGACTTTGTAAATTACATAAAGGAGCGCGTTAACGAACTCGTTAAATATTTTTTCATTTGATTTACAATATCTAGAACCCTGTTCCTAATCAACATCACCGGGATTTACATTACTTGTCACTACTTATCCTTTCCATTGCATTTCGTTCCGTATGGCAAAGGATTTTTATATGCAGCGCAATGTTATTCTATACAGAAGTGCTTTTCAAACAAACCCCTCAAATGCATGTACAAGACTGAAAAAATAAATACTTCCGCTGCCATGAATGTATTTTATTTCCCCTATTAATAAAACGAGTGACACCCTAGATGACAAAACTATTGGGGGGGGGGNATCACTTACTGGATCCGCCCCTGCTCTCAAAAAAGGATTACTTAAGGCTAAGAAATTGAACAATCCGAATCAAATTATTGCAATTCATTTACATATGAAAAGGAAATCATAAATAACTCCGCCAAAATAATATTTTGGTTACTCTTCCTATAGCAAACTTTATTTCGTAATTATTGGTTGGTAAGTGCAATTAATTAATCGTCATATTTGGTAAGACTTTAAGATTTGTTGTCCTACAAGTTATTACACAGTATCCTCCAATGTTTTATTCTCAATCCCCATTAATATCAAATAATTTAATAACAAAAATAATAAATATTGAGACGAATAATTGGAGAACCTTACTATATTATGAAGAACATCTATAAGGAAACACAATTATGATTAAATTCACGAAGTTACTGAAAAAGTAATTTCTTCAGTTGACGCATCGAGGGGATTTTGGTAATTTTGAACATTACTTCGAAACCTCTTCAGTATACTCCGGAAAGATTTCTAGTATCCCAACAAGCATCCTCAGCCTTGTTTCTCCACCTTCCTCGACCTCTTTTGTTTCCATGTCGTCATCCTTCGGTTTCTCGTCGACGAGCTCATTATAAGTTCCGGAATTTTATTTCCGCTCTTATTGGGCAATCGGGCGCGTTCTCAGCCATGGAGGCGCGAATGAATTCACAAGCAGCCCAGACTCGTTAGTTATTCATCCCACCGCAAATATTTGGCGTACCGCACGCCAGTCGCTGAGCAATAGCAAGCACTCCGTGGCGCCCTCGTCTCAGCCTTGTCACAGCACAAGCCATTGTAAACTGGTTGAAAGGAAGGACCGTCGAAGAGAACAGCTGGTTCCCTAAAGGAACCACTTGTGTGTTGAGCGAGGGATAAGCGTACACAGAATCTCTGCTTGAAACATCGAACCTGTTCCTATTATGTGTTGAGAGACTGGAAATGTTAGTGATTTTTTAATGGACTTCGCTACTGTGGCTTGACGAACTGAAGTTAATTTTTAATCACAGACATCTCTTCGGAGAAGTTCGCAAAACCTTGAGTTTTGAGGATTTCAATACGGCGTTTAAATTTTCTTAATATGTAAGGACTAAGAAGAAGTAAACACTCATAATACTTCTGGTTTCAGGTAACATTCTAAGTTTTTGCGAAATAAATTTCCATTTCTTTCTCATGTTTTTTGTGGCCTGAAACGTAATATCGTATTGATCCCTGGTATAAAAATAAATTACAAATTCATCCAAATTATACATTAGACAACAAAATTTCATTTCAATCTCACGTCACCATTATTCAAACATGGATTTCAAATCTTAATTTCTACATATAATTTGGGTATTAATACTTGTGTCACATAAGGATCAATATTTGTATTAAAAACCATGAACTCGAGAAATCAAACAAATTAATGACACGTTTAACATCAATAATAATATACCTCTCCTAATTCCGATTTCTCTCTTCGACTAACTCGAAGTGAGGTAAGATTCGATTTCTCTCCATTAGAACATATAAAAGAAGCATCCCTGAAAAAAAAACGTAACTCCTTCTGTGTAAAACAACTACGCAGAGTGGGTCACCGACTCCGCTCAAAAAATAACCATATTTATGCAGTGAAATTGAATCAGTTAAAACCAACAAAGGAATTCTTCATACAGTTTCGGAAAAACTCCAGTTGGCTTTTTTCTACGCTCGTGCACTGCAAAAGCTATCGATGAATGTGAGAAAAATGATTAAGTGCCGTATAGCGTCGGTGATCTAAGAGAAAAAACTGTTGGGATGGATTGAAAGAGTGTCGTCGTGAAGCCCATAGAGAGAAAGAAACGCGACCCTTGTGGGTCTCCTATCGCGCGGTGGTATGTTCAGCTAGCAGATATTATCTCAAATTTTGAACTTCTTTCCATAGAGTTAAGAGAGACTAGAATAATTCAAAGATAGACGGAAGTCACTGTATACGGGAACATTTTTATACCGCGAATTTACCTTTTGAATCGTGTCAGTTCAACTTTTTCTGGATTGCACAAAATGCAGACAAGTATTTTTTCACACAACAATCAAGATGTATTTTTTGACTTTTTTTTCTCTTTTGAACCACCAGAATTGAAATTTCCTGCGAACCTCACATATCTTAATGGATAGAGCCAAATGGAACGATGTAAACTACCTTGACTTAAATATTGTCCAAGAATACAGAATTAATTAGCAGAAAACCTGAGAAACAATGATATAAAATTTATTTTTAAGATTCTCTTCAACAGCTTCTGTTAAGAAGAAATCATGATGGGATTATTTCACATAATGCCGGTAAAACGAAATAAAAAAACAAAAACATCGCACCTAAACCACTCACATGCCGTATTAACTAAGCTTTTCATTTCGTGGTGCAAGTCATGGTAAGGCAGATGGATCTGATCTTGTCATCTGTCGATTGGTAGCCACACCTTCACTTCTTCTCTTCAAGTATTATGGCGGCATGTTATGATCGTCGTGTTACGTTATCGCAAGCGTGCACCAGGAGTAACGCAATGTTACACGAGTTCGATAGAGAACAGCCACCTTAAAATTCTTGCATTACACACTTAATTAATTGTTAAACCTGTACAAACAAAGATAATACGCCCTTTTTATCATCTATTTGGAATAACCACTCGTGGCAAATTTTAGCTCATTTGCCTAAATTATGAAACTGATACATCTTCTTCTGAAGAAAAATAATACGGGGTATTACATTAAATTTTCTAACACTTTTCATGTCGAGCAGCCAATAATGTTCTCAAAGAATAAAGAATTGGAACAAAAATTAATTGTGTAAATGAGTTTCAGTAGGTATTATTTGTAACTTCGTTTTTATTCAAGCGTAATAAAAATTCTAATTGTCATGTAGCATTTCTAATGTTCTTTTTTGTCTCCGATAATGCACACAATGCTGCTTATTTACAATATTGTAGATTGTCCGGGATTTTGGAAAAGCACTCATCAGCAGGAGTTTCACTTTTGATACACAATCTTCTTCATCCCACGAAACGAATTTGTTGACTGAATAATTTTGATTCTAAAATTGCTATTCCCCACCCCTATCACAATGAACGTGAAGTATTTCCATACTTTATCGATTTTCCTTTTTCCTTAAACTCTGGTAGCGACTTCCTGCTTGAGAATAATTAACTTCATTTTCGATTTTTCCTCCTCATAAATTTATTGATCTTCTCGAAAATTCTTGAGAAATTTGAAACTAAGTTAGAATAATTACACTCATCTAGTGTTATAGTTCTCCTACACGATTTCTCGTGAACATTCATTTATCCCAATCATAAAGTCAATAATTAAATGGAGTAGAAATTACAGGGTAGGTCACTGCACAAACACAAAATTACTTCGGAAAGGAGGGCCACGAAAGACGTAGTATTTTCTGAAAATTTTCTTCCATTCCTTTGGTTTTCATATCATCAAACGTACAGCAGTGAAAAATTTTTATTTCAGCTGAGCTCTCAAATTTTACTATCATTCCCTTATATCGATTTAATACGGCTCACAAATTAAGCGAAATTGGGGATCTGATGGTGACATTACATCTTAACATAATTAAAAGAATATTACTCGAACATAGTTAGAAAAACGATATGTTTCGACACATTTTTTATTGAGACAAGATAAAATAACTTCTATATTAATTATCCGGAGGAAACCGAGAGGTCCTGACGGACGAATTTATCTTCCCTATTATCATTTATTTTATAGGCCAGCGAATTCGTACTGAGTGCTGATAAACATTTACAATAATAACACGTTTCAGTCTACACGACAAATTAATATGTCGTGTTTTACAATATTACTTCAAATCAACAGTACAAACTACAGTTTTTTATATAACTTAAAACATTAAAAATATACACTTATCAAAAATACTACAGCAATCACGCTATTATGCATTCTTACATATGAAATGCCTGTTTTCATTGCTCGTAATACATTAAATTATAGAATTAATCACAAATCGTGACAAGTAGACAATATAAAAAATAATATATAAACGTGCATTCGAGCATTCCTAATTAAAATGCTGTTTAGCAGATGAACATTAACTTATTTGAGCTACTATGAATTCGATGATAATATTATTTTAACGATTAGCAACATATTAAAATTCATCATATTTATATAATACATAACTCTTACACCATACTCAATGTATTTTCTTTTTTACAGATCATTGTGAAACAGTTTGGAAACCAATTGAATAACTTCCGAGATAAGTCGTGTATTATAGCGATGAATTTGCACAATATGATTGATAATTTATAAGTTTGATTCGTTTCATACAGAACACGTTATTCCATAGTGAATAATATCACAAAAATTTTAAAGTATAAAACACGTATCATCCCAAAATAATTCACGGCCCTAACCACCCTCCGACCCGAAGCTTGAACGTTGTGGTACGCCTCATCGTCTCCCGTTCCGCGCACGCGCGCTTTCCAAGCGACCAGCCGCGCGTTAAACGGGACGCAGCCGCTTTTACACGCGCCCAAATGAGTATAGCCGGCGCGTAGTAGGGCGCGACGCGAAGTAAAAATTCATCCCCATTACGGGAAGTGGCCCGATTTCCGGAGTCAGTGCGTTTGTCGATAGCGCGGGTAATGCAACGGGGAAGCGACCAAGGATCGGGGAGAGGGGAGACCGTCGGGTTGCGAGTTACGACCGCTATAACCCCTTCACGCTCACCCCGCTCTCGCCGTCAACCGCACGCGGCTCGCAATGCGGCCGACCGCCTTCCTTCCCCGCAGCTGTGCCGCTCATACAAGCACCGCCGTCATCCCCTCCGGCAGTCCCCGCACCACCGGCCGAGATGGATTTCTTCCCGGGAAGCAGTATCTTCTTCCGCTTGTTTGTTCGTGTGCGTCGCTTTAACCGTGCACGACGCCGTTCCTTCGTCTTCCGTTCAAGGAATGTAGATTTTTCGCTGATTCTCTTCTTCTTGTCTTCTTCGCCGCATTGTGCTCTGCTCTGTGTGCTAAAGGACGCGCCTTACTCGCTGATGTTTCAGTAGATCTGCTGGTTTATTCCTCCTTTTGTACTCTCTAGTCCCGGTAATTATTTTTCTTCCGTTCACCCTCGAGATGAGGCTGCACTCTTTAAGGACTGTCATTTACTACTCTTAACGGCCTTCCTCCAACATTTTTTTATCTCTACATTTTCCTATCTTAATAATTTTATTTAATTTTCCCTTATTTATCTCGCTCATATTTCTTGTCGGAAAATACACTCCAGAAAATCCGCTGGTCAAGTCTCAGAAAAAATATATGAGGATAAATAAATTGAATGAGTAAAAAACTGAAATGTTTGAAGTAGATGTATTAAGGTTGAAATGACTATCAAACTTAAACAAGGTTTCCTCCGAGACTAAATTTTGGTCTTGTTTTCGTTCTCCTGAGTCAGTGGTCGCGCCTCCCCGTTTCTGCTTACACCACGTATATCCCGTCGCATGATATTTTCCCGAATGTCCTGTTTTTCCCGCTCTTCCCATGACGCGTCATCCTTCATGTGCCGGGTCTGCCGCCGCCCCCGTGGCGGAGCGCCTCGCCTCCACTGCGCTTGGGACGACGTGGGTGGCATGAAGGGAGCCGCCGCGCCGCTGCAGCACGGCGAGAATAAAGCTGTCTCTTNCCATTTTACGACGAGTCGCGTTCATGCACCTTCTCGTCACGTCCGCTCGCTCATGAATACGTTTCTTCCTGCGCTGCCATGATGTGTCAGATCGTGTGGTTTACGATTCTGATAATTCAAGTGAATACGCTCAGTGTGGATTGTGCGATTCATCTACCACATTGATTCGATAATAGAAACTATGGGGACCATGTAAACCTCTCACAACTCGGGTCATTTCTTAAGTTAATTACGACAGAATACGTCGATTTGAATCGTTGCATCGAGTTCCATTCCATTCTTTGAAGCGTGAAATATTTCCTAAATAACCAGAACTTAGATGGAGGGTGCGATTTGGCGGTGTATGAGACGAGACGACGAATCCATCACACAAATATTATTATTTTCCCGTTGATAATTGCAATCTCCCATTGATTCGAATACTCACATTCATAATTAACATATTGATAAATAATACGCTCACGAGTTCGAAGATATTTGGCATAAAATCCATTCTACATCATCGTACTCCATTCAAATGGAAAAAAATCGAACAACAAAATAGGTGAAGGGAATTGTGAACTTCTTTAAGATAAAATTTAATTGTCATAAGAAACTATTAAAAATATGGATCAAATACTTGAAATACTTAATCTGTTAGACAGTAGTATTTCCATTTCGGAGCTCAGACTGAGGAGTATCCCATACCTCCTACTGACCACCCATAAAAGAGAGAATCTATATTTATTAGAGCAGATAGCAATGTTTGTGAATGGATTGGAGGATTCGCAAACATTATTGATGCAGAGTGTTTAGTGGAGTAACAATTTGTTATACAGGATGGAAGTTGCCTCGATGTGAAACGCACTCTCCATGTCCAGGTCATCCAATATGAATGATGGCGTTGAATAAATCTTTCAAATCGAGGAGAGGAAATTGAAGTGAGCATCGATTCGACAATAACAGTGACACATTTTTGGGAACTTTTATTTGTTAAAGTAATGAGGATGCATTGAGAAAAATTTAAGGTTAATAAAAAAACATTCATGTAATTAAATATATGTTATAGAATATCTATGCACTTTCTCGTGACAAATTTGGAGTACATAAATATTTTCGTAGTTTTGAAATGTTAATTTCTGACACTTGTCTACAACTATTACTCTGAGTTCCTATTGTAGAAAATTACGCGAGTAACTCTTTGGGCTGTTTGCATTGTCAATATCTCCATAAATGAGCCTATTATGATTTTATTTTAAAATCTATTATTTCTAGTGATGGTACAAATCAGTTGTTCATGTATTCTCTAAACAATTAATACTATGTAAATTGAATCGAAACTGATCGCCTTTTTTCTAGAAAAATACCTGACAGCATTATAAATATTCATAAGACTGTCTTCATGTGCATGTCAATGTCCGACCGTCATCGTTTTTAATGGATATAGGACCCACTTCAATGAATTTATCTTGTCAATAAACCCATAACAGCAATTTCCGTACATTTGGTTTGAGAGGATTTTGATATTAAAAAACATAAACAATTATTACTTGTGTAATGTGATGTGATTTCTGAGAATGGAGTTCAGGATGGAATAAACGAATTGGTAGCGGTGATTGAAGGTAATGTATGAAGATTCTCTCTAATAAATATACGTCGTTGAGAATCGTTCGTGACGAATGCATTTCACTCACAATATCTAAATCTATGAACGAACTGTGTAAGCCAATCTAATCTGACGAGTTCAAACCCACTCGACTGGATTCAAGTTTCACAGCGGTAATCAACGAGGGCAGTACGACACGAAATCCTGTCCTTGACATATGGTTGATACGAAATCGAGCGACAAGCATTACAATTCATTTCGTATCAACCATATGTTTTTAGATGAGAGACCGTAACAAGTGTTTCATCAATTAGAAGTCAGCGATGAAAATTATCCTCTCAATGCAATTAATTTAATGGCTAGTGTTATGCGAGAGACGGTGACGGTAGTGGCGGTGGTGGTAGCTTTGGTCGAGCGGCGACGAAGTGGTAGGGTGAGGAAGAGGGGAAAGGGCGAAGGGTGTCCCATCGGATGGATGCCGCCGCGCTCAATGCTTCTGTGGTCCTTGATACTCGGAATAAACGCTGGACTCTCTCCCCCTGTAGGAATGAATGGCAACGGGTTCCGTACTTTGCAGCACTTCAAAGACTCATCGCATCACTCTTCCGGGCCGTGAGATCAGCGAAACAAAGAGGAGTGAAGTTATACAATTGATATCATATGTACTAAATTGCTTTTATTTTGGTCTTCCTCCAAATAACAAGATTCAAAGGGGAGATATAGAAATGGATCAATTAAGGATTACATGTAATTTTGATTGCGTGCGTTGTTCAAATTCTTGATGAAAGGTTTTTAATGCCGAGCTTATAGTCGGAGTAAAATTGAAATAATGAAAAGAATTAAAAAATCAAAAGAATAATTAATTTTAAATTTTGTACGTTGCTGCACAGTTACGATAATTTACATTTTAGTGATTAAATGGTAAAAGCTAAAAGTTTTGTAAATACGCAAACTTACGATTTATTTCATACTTGCACGATTATGATACGGCAGAAAATATACCGAGAGACGTATAAGAAAACCTGCACTATTAATTGTGGTATCTTGGAGAAATATTTGTGGTCTGCAGTTCTACGAGGAGAAAAAAAATAACTTAAATCATTTGGGATTCACCGTTAAAATGGTTCTCTAGCAACAAATATGGACATAAATCTTAAAGAGCCATAATAAGTAAATTAAAATCTTATGTCAAAATTCTATACTTTTAAAATTATCAAAATATGTAAAGTAAAAACTAACATCTGAACACCTTACCTTGATATAATTTTATTTACTCGTCTTGAATATTTTATCAAGTATGTTCCGTATAATTAACTAATGAGAGGAAGAACTTTTTGATTAAAGTTAATAATTAATACAATAATTTTATGATATTCGATCATGTGGTCCACAATTCTTCTTCGCCACTTCAAACCAGCTCTCCACTAGTCAACTCCATATACAAGAAAATGTTGAGAGATGTAAAAATAAAGGGATATTTTTTCGCGGTGTGAAATTCACCCGAACATTTCATTAATTCTGATCAATGTGACAGGCAGTCGAAGGTAAATATAACGTCGGAAATGGAAGCAGGTACATCAGAGTCACGTAATTACTTTGAACTATTTTTCATTCCCAGTACCCATTGTTTCCTAAAGCAAAAAGCTATTAATATTTCTCAATTAGATTTCTTGTTGTGTCCAACAGGATGAGTGAGCTCTACTGAGTCCACATTCCACGGACTGAAAGCTTCTGTTCTCTCACATCTCCACCAAGTTTGTAAACCCGTCGCTGTAATCTTATTAGCAACCCCTTGCTGCGTCTGTTTCATTTATTCAGAGCAATGCTCAGGTGCCCGCGTCACACGCCACTTAGCAGGTAGGCGATGAGTGAGTAACAGAGGTGGAGTATTGAGAGACAAGAGCGTAGGGGTCGAAGGATGGGGGACGTAATCGGCGAGCGAACCGGTTCGAAGGTGCTCTCGCCCGCGGGGTTCTCCCGACTCCATCGTGGGAGCTCCGAATTGCGTTTCTGATCATCGCCCACTCAAAAAGAACGCCACCGACGGAGGCATTGTTAAACAGACAATATCAAGCAAGGGTTCAGTCCGGACGTGTGGCGTCATGGTCGAGTCTTAATAATTCATCATACGAGTTATTGAGTGGGCTATTCAGAGCAGACGAGGTGTAAGAACGTGCCGGTTCCAGCGGCGCCTATTACTCATGTTTGTCAGCTCCGATGAGCATTCGTTCGCTCAAGGAATCGATCAGGAAGATAACGCCCTGGAAAAACAAGTTCCCCGAGAACGCAACACTCATCCCGGATTCCTTCGCGCTATCGACCGCTCTCTTGTCTGGAGTATATCTTAAAGGGAAGCCAGATATATGGTGAGGAAGGACTAAAATCAGGATGGAAAGAGGCAGGACTAACAGTTTTCCTTTCTTTTGCTTTTGTTAAGCCGACTCAGATACAGAACACCGAAGCTTCCGCATGGAAACGCTTTCAGTTTTCCTTCTTTTTTTTTCCAAAAAACTCTCCGTCACAAGATCCCTCCCATGCGCGGCTTTGCATCTCAGACGAGTTTCTATCCCACCGACGTTGACTAATGAAAACATTATGGCAGCGGTCGGCCACAGCATCCTTTCATTTGAATTCAGAACAAACTTCGCATTTTCCCTCTCCGGATTTCACAAATATCCGTCAGATTTACATGGAAAGTGTACAATTGAATTTTACTATTTCAAACCACATTATGTACTATAACTAACACACATTTCATTGAATAAATAATAATGACAACGAGGGGGGAAATACTCTTGTGGAATATATTAAAGTATTGCTGAAAAAATTAGACTGAGAGAAATTAACAATATTTATAGTAGAAAGAAGTTTACGTAATGAAATTAGGATAAAACATATAAACCATTATTCATGAAAGACTAAAACCATTAAGTCTCATAAAAGATTATGAATATCTATATATTTTACTTGAATGAAATGTTCTACAAATATTTATAGAGATTATTGTATAAAAAACTGTGCCGAATATATTGTTATATGTTAGAGCCAACAATTTTTAACTATATCTGTTACACAAGGATTAGTTATGTGTTTCAAAATCTCATGTCACAATACAAATTCAACCACTCCAAATCAATCAAACAATCCAAAACCACCCAGATTAATTTATAATCTGTGGTGACAACGATTCTCTAAACTGACGGTGAATTACAATGAACTGTTGGGAATTTGGTACACTATGTATACGACGGAATACATTTCAAATAACATATAGTATCATGTTTATACTTAATTTTAATATTAAAGGACTCTAATTCTAAAGTATATTTTTTCTTAGGTAACCTTATAGTATGTTCGACAATCTTGTGAGAAATTCATGTTTAAAAAGGTGTTTATTGACACGACCTAGATATGTATCCATCAACTTATTTAACATATTTTTATAGTACACATGGTCAAAGTTAAATAATTTTAGAGAAATTTTCAAGAATTTACGTGTGGAAAATGCATTTCGTTCAAGAAAATTGATATCTACTCGCTACTAAGGATTTGAATGGCCATATATGAATACGAACTCTATATTGTTTATTAAGTATTTGGAATGAATTTAAAATATTTGTTGATGTGGTCTTAGAGAGGATATGAATGTATAATGAGTTAACTGGCAACTATTCAACGGTGAAATATTTACAAAATAAGAAAATCATTGAACATTTACCTTTATTTGTCTTATAAAACTTAGGAGAAAATAATCGATTCTTGCTTTTCTGTGCCATAATACACGATAATACTAAGAACCGTCCATTCTTTTTATAAATATCGAAAGATATTTCAGTAAAAACGTAAACATGTGTCGAAGAGGATGTTCGTATTTACTGAGAAACAATCCGATGGCACATTCTCGAAAATGAATTCCATGCTTGTGCAAGCTCCCAGGTGCATTGGACATCTGCTTTGCATCTTTGCTTCCGCGTCAAAGAGGATTTGTAATGGTAACAAAATAGATGGGAAAAATTCCGACGCAGCGTCTTCACCCACGTCAACTCATGCGTCATTGTCTCCGGAGAAACTGTGATTCGTGTCCTTTCGAGGCTCAACCTTTAGTTGTCATACGGTTCTTTCAAACTCCATCGACTTTTAATACCTATTTGTTTATAACTGTTAACATACATTACCTGTGTAACTGAACTGTATATTAATTAACCTATCTCCAATGCTGTCACGGAAGTTTGGTTTACTACGCTACATTTTCTTTCTGTCTGTATCATACAAATGTAAGGTGTGTGCTGGGGATCGGGGCACTAAGCCTGATTTTACCTGTGTGCCTGAAGACAGTTGAACGAATATTCAGACACATCAATTTTCAAAATGGATATCTATTGGAAAATTTTCATGTCAAAATGATAAGAAATGCATTGATTTAGATGATATAGTTGCAATATAAAAAACAAAGTTCACTAAAATTGGTGAATTTTTTAATTGTTTCGTGTGTGTAAGGATTGATAATAAAAGGAAAATATCTTAATCTTTCCCAATTCCACCATTAAAACATTACGAAATTATTGTTACACGAGTTTTTTAAATGTTTAATTTGTTATTCTGAAATAGAATTCTTATCAAATTAAAAAAATACGTTTTTTCATAATGCGGGTAACTAGGGGTAGTCTCGCCATGTCTCCGTATCGCTGTCAACATAAGTCATTATCTATGTCATCTCAATGTATGTCATCTTGTCTTTTAATTATCACCTATCCATTTCCACCATCTCTGAAACCGCTCACGAGAGTTTTTAAGTCTGTTTCCGTGCATCTTCATTTAGAGTTTAAGGGACCAGCATCATGTTCTTCATTTGCAGTACCAACTTCTTTCAGGGAGCCGCTGATATATTTCTAAGATATCACAATATCTGCCTTTGTTACTTTAACCTACAAATTAACTAAATNCTGCCTTTGTTACTTTAACCTACAAATGAACTAAATAACCCTCCTTTTAATACTGACCTTCAGTTCATTGTCTTAGACATCCCCATATCCTAGTGATTCGTCGTGACCCTGTTCGTACCATAAGAGCGTCCCCTGTTCTCATTGATACGGGGGTTGATATCGTTTAAGAAATGGTTTAGCGAGGGACACGAGTGAAAATTCAGATTAACGGGAAGCTGTCTGCGTGCTGATGTATCCATTGTCTTCCAGGTAGTGGATCCAATGACTAATCAATAGATAGATCTCAAAATAAAGGGGTAGATCGATGCCGAAGTGAATGTGAGAGACTTCATTAATTAAGTAATTTTATATCATTCTTAATATAATAGTGAGGTTTTGGCTTGCTCATTCACAAATCGCATGATTCGGTTGAATGAATGGAGGAGAGATATTGGTTAGACAGGGTGCATGAGATAAAGAACGGAAATTGATGAGCTCCCAATTGAAAATCTAAAGTAGTTCAGTCATCGAACTGTGTGTCTATGGTTGTGGGGGAGGCTTTAGTGCATTTGGTTGGCTCCCTCATAACTCTCCTCCTTCCCTCCACACACTCACAGAAACACTTGACGTCACCCCCAGTGCAGAAACCATTACAGACTGCGTTCGCTGCGTCAGGTCAGTCTGCCGCGCTCCCATTACAATCGATCCTCCCATTTCGTTTGCATACGATCTCGGCTCCAACGCTCAAGATTCGCCAGCGATGAAGCATGGTTCAGATATGCGGGTCGATACGGCAGTACATTTCGTTACGGAATGAAGTTAAACGTACTCAGAGAGTTCATTCTCTCTTGCCAGGGAGTTGAATTTTTATGAAATCTATTTTGAAACTTGTTTTTACATTTTACATCACTAAAATCTGAATGAAATACATCCATTGAGATGATATGTTTCCTTAAGTAAAAACATGGCCGTCCTGTTCAATATTTAAAATATAAGAATAAAATTCTTAAAATTGTGGTGTCTTCGTATTAACAATGGAAAACTGAACGAAACGAATCTGTCAATTTTGATCAAAAGAGTATGGATGCTTTCATTTCATGATCGATGTTATTTATTATCAGCATATGCTTCAGATTAAAGCATACTAGGTCCAGACCAAAATATTTAAGACTAAGAAGTTTTGAGTCCTCAATTTTTTTCTTCTTCTAAATTTACTTCTTCATAAGAATAAATTTTTTTTTCCGATTTACGACAGTCGTTACAGAAATACGGTGTCTTTTTAAGCAAGTTAAACTAGATATAAAATAGTGCGTCAACTTCAAAAGTTTTTAAGCACCAAGCTCCATTGATCCACACACATATCAAAAGAAAATCAACTGTAAGTGAAAAGGTACAACGAATAAAAATAAATTTGAATAAATCAAGTGTAAAATAACAAAGTCATGGTTTAAAACATCTACTATATAAAGATGTTGGTATCATTGAATGTTTATCCCGTGTACGAATCTACACCAATTATGGATGTTTATCATATTGGGTGAAATAGTTTGAAATGGTTCGAATGAGCTAGTTCCCCTACGAACACAAAATTTACGCTTTTTTGAGACCATTATGCGGGTAATTGCACATCATTGAACGTAGTTGGGGTGGGTGTTAGGGGAGTGTTTCTGCGGAGATATCAATGAAGAAACTACGTGAAACTGCATAAAGAGATTACACAAACTGACTGGTTCATACGCCTGAGCAACGCTGGGTGAGTTCTACTAATACTAAAATAATTAAAAAAATACAAGTATGTTCAATAAATAAGACAAAGAAACCAAATTTTTAGTAATTTTTAGTGAAGTAGAAATTAATCACACGCGGGATTGTGAAATAAGGACATGCACACATTGAGCCACGTGAAACACAAATTGTAATGGAACCAAGTTTGATAAACATCCGAAACTCTACTTCTCATCTACTGCGACTTTTAACAAATAACCTTTCTTCTGTCACCACTTTTTTATATCTGTTGTATCGGTAATTTGCTGTACAAACGTTCTCTGCCATGAGATTCGTAATGGACGAATAAGAATGAAGAAAAACAGATACGCTGATTGAGCAATAGTGAAACAAAATCGTATTTCATGAAGTGTCGCCTGTGAAAACTATTATACACTGAGAAAACGCTATGGATGTAAGAACCATAGGTTTGGATGGAAAGGATTTCTTCAAACCTTTGAATGTGACATGTCAACTTTTGGATGTGACATCTCAACTATATTATCCGAAGTGTAAGGTTGGGATGTCATATCCAAAGGTTTGGAGAAATCCTTTCCTTCCCCTGAAATTCAATCTCACATCCAAACCTGTTCTATCAGTGTAGTAAGTAGTCTTATTTGCTTTAACGCGTTCTTTCCGGAATCAAGTCAAAGCAAATGAACAACCATTCATTTACCTCTTCTCTGACATACACTCTATTGAACCTCTTCAGTCATGGGCAATTCCTTTTCGCATCTTGAAGTCAACTTCCTTCTTCCACGGCACAGGAAGTATTTCTGAACATGAGATGTGTAGAACTCTTATCCTACGAAGGTAATCGATGCATGCATCTGAGCGAAAAACCGCTGATGATTTTTTCATATCAACTAGTACACTTCACCAAGCGGCGTCCTTTGAGTGGCTAGGAAAGCTAACACTGTGTTCGACACCGCAAGTCCACGCAATGACGGATGTACGCGAATTGGACCCAAAGTAATTACCACTGGAATAGGTTTGTAAGGAACTGCTCTTCCTTTTCCATATGAGTTTGGCCGCAACACTTTTTGGGTAGAGAGGAAATGTCATTATTTAAGTAAATTCAATAACGAGTATGTAAGTAATACAATTTTTCACTCAATATTAAGGAATGAGTTTAATAACAGTAATCATTACAATAATGATCCATTTTTAGAGGTGAAATCAAGGTACTTTCCCTTGATTTAGCTGAGTTAACATATTTTCATTGTACGTTCGATGTTTCATTGAGTAAATATATATTTTTAAAAGAATCAAGATATATTTTGTTGCGGATTTTGAATAGTCTATCATTAAAATTAAAGTTTTATTTCGTTGTATTTTTAAATGGGAAATGTAATGTGCTATTAAAGCTTATCTACATGGAGCGATAGGAGTCAGGAGTTGGGTGGTAGGCGATTGTTAGTAGGTGGACCGGTTAGCTGGGTTTACCAACAACTTGGCCCACGCGGAGGGCATACAAGTAGTTAGTAATAGAGTTATTGATACTAGGAGGAGCTGGATAGAAGAAGGAAGGTTTGCTTTTCAGTAGTCAGAGCTATATGAACTGGGACATTAATGTGAAAAGCTACAAATTATCTGGCTCCATCGGGAATCGAACCCGGAATGACTTGATGAGCGACAACACTACCACCTGAGCCACGGTTGAGGCTCAATTTAAACTTGCTCAACTCTCTTCATTGCATTTGTCTTAAAGTAATAAATAAGAAATTTGCAACCTCAGTATGCTCTTGAGAGACGGATGAAGGGAAGAAACCCGGAGGACGTGTGAATATTACCGGAACCAACGTATCCCACTCGCAGCTACTTGTATCTCTTCACTCCCGACGTAATCCCATGCACCTCGTCCTTTTCCGCTCCCGCCCGCATGACCGCCGGCGGTCGTCGCCCACCGCTGCGCTACCTGAGCCGTCGCCGCCGCCACCCGGCCCTCGTCATCGCGCCGTCACTCGACCGACGACCGCCTGCCGCGAGGCCGACGAGCGCTTTCAACGACGGCACGACGACGGCCCGCGACGGCTGCTGACGGGGGCTGTGCGATAAGGTGGCCGACACCCTCCTTCTGTGCGGGGTGCAGCGCCGCGCTATCTCCCGCCGCAGACAAGAGCGGCCGTGGCGCCAGAACGGTGCCCTCGTTGCTGGTCGCCCGCCCCACACCCCGCCAGCCACAAAGGCGGGGACCGTTGCGCCGGCTCAGCGCCCATGCGGGCAAGCGGAGAGAGCGGTGGGTGCGGCGGCCCGGTGCTCCGGAAGCCGAGAGAGAAATGCCGTGTATTTCGGAGGTGGTTGTGGTGACGAGGACAACCAGAACACGAGGGGTATATGTATCTTTTTACAACGAATTTGTTCAACTAATAAAGGAAGAGATTTGTTGACGAAAACGTGATTTGAAATTTAAGATTTCATAAAAACCTTGACATATAGTTCTACTAAGCGTTTAGTGGGAATATGGGTGGTTTTAAATCAAGAAGAAAAAAATTGGTTTTTCTTATAATACCTGGTTATTTTTTATATTTTTAATCTGGTAGAAGATGAGAAAACTATTAAGTTCGTAGTTTGATAAAGAATAGATTTATTTGCTAATAGGGAGGGGTTGAGCCCCTCTAAGTCATTTTCGTATTATTTCAAGATCAATGATCTGGCAATGGATTCCTACCACTAGGCAATATTCAACTGTACTAAAACCACCAAGAGGATCGGGTCACCCAGATTATCTCAATGAATGTCCCAAGTGTGTTGAGAGCATGTGTCTAACAAGGCCACATTGACATTTCCCTGATTACGCTAGAGTGGAATATACATAATACAAGTTGTTTTAATATTGCATGCAGTTACGAAATAACTAATGCTGAGAAGTGAAATATATCTTCTAATGAGAATAGAGGAAGATTCATTAGTAATTGAATTGTCGTTATATATATATATATATNATATATATATATATATATATATATATATATATATATATATATAAAGAAAGTATTAACATAAATTGAGATTGAAAAGAATATCTTCGATAACGGAGTAGATCATAGAAGCTGCCAGAATATTGCGTGGGTCTAACTCGTTGGTTGCAGAGGCGGAATACATATCAAGAGTTAACAAGGCAACATATTAGGGCTAACTGTGACATCAATAACATGATAGCGAGAACAGATGAAATTCTCCGACCTTGAGTTCTATCAACGTGGCCAACGTCCAACCTAATGGGCCTGAGAAGTCACGTGATATTTGTTGAAAATACATACGACCCAATTGCAAATTCGGAGCAGTAGAGCTGTCGAACTCGCAAACGAATTATCTAAATATGGATGAAGGCGCTTCACATTCATGCAAAGCTGCACAGCTGACTGCATCGTGTCTGATTTAGTGAGATAGTTAATTCAGTATTTACAACCTGGAACTCTGATCGCGAAACCAACAACCAATGCATCAATAATATATATCGTTCTATAAGTAATGTTGATGTCTATCTGTAACTACAACAGGTACATCTCTTGGAGGTGTATTTGAAAGGTATTTGAAGGAGGTAAAATATGGCAGTGGAATGAATGTCACACTTTATCCATTTTCAATTCATTATTTCATGTATTGTAAAATTAACGATATTGACGACGAATAATGCCTCAAATATTTGTTGATTTTTTCCCCGCGTGGACTGGAAGAGAGGAGCGGTTTAGTGGGAGAGAATTATTACGTCCCGAAAGTTCTAGTACATGGTCTTTGACATCCGGCATATATTAATCCGTAACGTGTATGATACACAGCAAGTAATCGAGTTATCTCTTATTCAGTGTGTACTCTTCAAATTATGGTAACACCATCAAAAAAACAACAACTCATAAACAGGTTAAACAACAAGACTATTTAAAACATGTACGTAAAAAATAAAAATGCGATAGTAGATGCTTTCAATCTCTCGTTCATAGACGCTGGTAATTTAATTTGCATCTGTAGTAGCTACAGCACATATTGTGTGTTGCTACGTCATCAAAAAGCACTCGGAGGGGGAATACGAGGCGAGGATACGGAAATTGCTGGAGTCGGAACCAGCACAAGTTCAAGTGGCCGTTAAAACAGTACATTATTCAAACTGACTTCAAAGACGCTCGTTATTGTGTTTGAACTTTCGAACTGCCGTAGTAGCAAACTTACGTCGCGGCTTTGATTTACAGCTCAACAATGTTTGAGTGATTCTTAAAGCATATGTATCCTCTCCTTCAGTTTTGACATTTATTTACTTAGCTCTTTCTTTCTCTCCTTTCTTTCTATCTCTCTTCTTTCTCTCTCTCTCTCTTCTTCTCTTTCTCTTCTTCTCTTTCTCTTCTTCTCTCTCTCCTTCTCTCCCTCTTCTCTCTCTTCTTTCTCTCCTTCTCTCCCCTTCTCTCCCCTTCTCTCTCCTTCTCTCTCTTTCCCTCTTTCTCTCTTTTCTTTCTTTTCTTTCTTTCTTTCTTTTCTTTCTTTCTTTCTTTTCTTTCTTTCTTTCTTTTCTTTCTCTCTTTTCTTTCTTTCGTCAACTGTACAATTTTCACAAAATAAAGGACAAACGACTCAATTTTAACTCAATATTTTTTGACGAGATCCCTTCGACATAAATTTCGGGCTTGGGGTTTAATGTACATTTTTAATTTTTGTGGTGACGAAGTAGATGCCATCACATCAACTCATTGTTATTGACCACAGAGTCCACAGAATATCCCAAGGAATCGCTGCATGGTACAGGTGTATTCCATGCGGAAGAAGACGCAAGCGTCAGGTTAACCACGTGGGAAAGCAGCATTGGAATTAGTCGGCGGGTGCGATTGCAAGGAGCGGAATGGCCCTTGGAACCCGCGAGGTCTGAGGAAGGGGTCGGCAGTCGGAAGTTAGTGGGCACACGCCTGGTAGATTGGAGAGCACTCGTAATGGGTCTTGGAGAGTTACAAGCGGCAGAAGCTGGAGGAAGATGCGGAGCCACTAGTTGCCGGCGCAACGGAAGCACTAACGGTAATGAGAAAACCATGACTGCTGAGGCCGTTGGCCCAGACCCACCTCCACACATCGACGAATAATTAGCTCTTTATTGGCTTCTGCTTCTTTACCACTTGCAAATTGAAATGTATTCGAGAGACACAGTTGTAAGCAAAATTAACTTCTTGGAAGACGCTGTTTTGCACATGTAGGACACAATAAAAATGTCCCCCAAGTTTCATCCCCACTTCTTTCGAACATACTTTACAGCACTAGTACCAAGTCCTCTAATACTAAATTCTACTTTCACTCGTTGGCGTTGCATTTCTTCTACACAAATACAGTAAGCAAAATAATTATCTCCTTCTACACCAATTAAGGCGTAGTGGAGCAGACGTTTGAAGATAACATTGGAATGTATGTTGTGAGTGTATGAGGGAGCGATGTTTCCTCTACAAGGAGTAAAATACCCTCAATACCAAATTGTCGTGAAATTTTCGGCAAATCTTTTTCTGTGAAATGTGTGGTCAATACGTCATTTACATTCCAAATGACAAATAGAGAGTGGAGAAACACCAAACGCTCATGAACAAAATGTAAATGACTTTTCTAGGATAGGATGTTTTCTTCTCAAAATGGATTTTATTTTTATGGGGTCTAAAGCAAAAATTTTCTTATAGTCAGGATTGTCCTAAAGTGACTATACCTTGGTAATGTAATTTCTTTCGCTTGCTATTGTGAGGCACATCATTAAAATTTAGACATATTGAATAACCAGTTAATTCGTCACCAATTAATAATTTGAATGAGTCGTTACCAATGAATAATGTGAATAAGTCGTTGTAAATTTAATCCCATCTCAGCGGAATATTCACATCTTGCTCTCCTGAGGGAGAAGAGTAGTCGTTATTTAAGTAATTAAGAATTGAAATAGTTAATGATTTATTTTAAATCTCAATTATGAAACGTTTCAAAAAGAGCTAATAAGAAAATATGTATCAATATTTCAGATTAAATGCATCATATATTATTACCAATATTAATTTCGTACATGATGTTCGCAATTTTAGATAAGTTGTTGGAGAAAAAAAAGCAGGAACATATTACCTTGAAAATCCTCTTTATTGTACTCGTATTAAGATTAGCAAAACATCGATTCAAGACGATTGTAAGAATTCATAACAAAAATAAATGACAGAAAATTATTCTAATTTATATTCCGTTTGATAGGACCTGAAGGATACACCACACAGACTATGGGAAACGATGCTGTGAATAAAGAAAGACAGGAAGGGCATTGCTTCAGGACTCCGAGATAATGAAGTTGATAGTTTGTACTCCACTCCTAGAGATAAAAGCGTGAACATCCTGAGTACTTGAGATACCCCAGCGCCAATTTCGTTTCCGGAAGGCAAGGTCAGATACAAGTAGACCAAAAGGACATGGAGCGGAAATACTATTCTTTTTTTTTTAACTATCGCAGACTTCATAAGAAATGAGGATCCCTCCAAGAATATCGTGGGCATTTCACTAACTACACGAATGATATTAGTTGATGGTGAGGTGTTGATAGAGTTTTCATAAATCAACGAGGAAAAGTGTCTTCATCAGAGGTGTTTAATGCATAATGTTAAATTCTTTTGCCTTGTGATACGCAAAATTCAGCACTGAAGATGACCGCTACGCGACCGAAAAAGCTTTATGCATTAATGAACTCTGATAGAAACACTATGTTTTTCTCATTGATTGATGAGTACGAGAAGTGTAAAGTTTAATTAATCGAGAGTGAATATACCATATAATTTATACCATGATTAAACTAAGAGTTTATCGTAGACTATCATCTATTCTGTGGGAGTTACTTTCCGCTAACCTCGATATTACTCAATTTTACTCTCTACAGAAGGTTGTGTTCGCAAAGTTTTATCTGGTCTTCTAGGTACAGGAAATAAACTAACCAGAAACTTTCTATTCCCTTGCAATGTGTATCGTATTGTTTCTATCTCCAATGTTGTATGAGTCTTGGCTATATCTTTGACATATTTAAAAAAATTCTTGTATATTCCGTTGAATTATTTTAGCAATTTTTCATTAACTTATTTTTTTAATTTTTCAATAGTTCTTTTTGCATAGATAAAATTAAAAATTTTGTATTACAATTTAATTAATTTTATTTGTATTTTAATTCGTTTGTTAAGACGTGCAATATGTATCATGGTGGCTTATATTTACTCGCCGGTATATACATATGTAATCCCTCTAATGCACTTTGTCCTATCAATAATCCTAACGATGTTACAATTTTAATCCAAATTTGAAAAATATTGAATAAATATAGGTAACGTCTTAGGGAAAATGTCACCATTAAAGTTGTGATACAATACAATAAAAAGTTAAGACAACCGAAAGTTTATATAGCTAGATTTTTAAGTTGAAATTTTTAAAGAGGCGAAACTTTGTAGCATTGAAATACTGATTTTACGACAAAAATCGGTAATATTCATGACCTTAACTCAGTTGTTATGGTCTCATAATTAAACATCTAACACGCTATTTAATCTTTGATATTGGTAAAATTAAACATCTAACACATTATTTATTCTTTGATATTGGAAGAATGTATGTTGACATAACATAAGAAGTCTATTGTCCTCTTGTAAATGAACAGCATTGTTATCGTTATGGCATGTTAAACCAAGACTTCTTGCTTCGTTGTCGATAACAAAGGAAATCTCCACATAAAATGCTCAAGAGTAAAGAGTAAATTTCACATTACATTTAATTTTCTTCTTTCGATGGGGCACAAGAAGAGTAAATATTTAAGGGTACAAAATGCAAACCACACACACCAAAATAAAGGTGTGTCGGTATCAGGGGAAGGGATGATCGGAATAGGCTATGAATGAATTTGTTTTATTATAATTTATTTCGTTTTTTATTTCATCATTACATTTTGTTTCAAAAAGTCATTACAACATAATTTAGGCTTCATTCAAACCGATGCATGAGTGAGCACAAAACTAATCTACTATAATAACACACCCACCCGCGTGTTATAAATCCGATTTCCTCGTCTCACGATTCCCACCCCTTTTCCAGCGCCAATAATAATTCTCCCCGCTCTCCGTACCCTCGAATGCGAAGTTCGAGCGGGAGGGAGGGCCTACTCTTGGAGTCACTGAATTGAGTCCCGCGGGTAGGGTTTCTTAATCCTCTTGCCACTCTTTCCAAAACGGCATTGTTTAATTAGTATAGATCAAGTATTCTTAATTACATTGCCTCTTGAAGTTGACGTTCTAGGTAATTCTCTTTGCCAGTTTTAGTAAATAAAGAGTATTGAGAGTCGTCAATGTTCTCGTGCCCTTATTCGACCCTTTGTACAAATATGTACCCGGTGAACATTTGCAATTCCACGCAGATACCCTTACATGATGAGTTAGCAACGCACATTCTTAACATGTTAAACTTTTCAAATAAATTGATGAAACTTTTTTTGCTCGTGTTTCAGTATCCAATCGTAAGTTATAATTCGTAAATCTTTGACTTTGTTTTACAATTCGCTGTCATTTTATAGTTTTATTTCTCACATAACATTTCTTAATCCCATTTTGATGTATGTCACATGTCTAACAACAACAAACCGAAACCGAAGGGGTGCTAGTGGAGGACCGACCGCGGATAAGTCGCGGGACCCAATCAAACGATGCGACGTCCCGACCACTCGTATCTGAGGAACGGGCAGATCCTGGCGAAGTTACAACGAGTGTCTGGGAGGCGAGCAGCACGAGCCGTCGGTGGCTCGGGCAGCCCTCGTCGGCCTTGTCCGCGTAGCTACGACGACGCCATCCAGGAGCGGAGCAGAGCGCGTGCCCTGAGGGAGTGCGAGACAGGGAGGGGGCGGTCGAACTGGCAACCAGGGAGCCACAACCTCCGGCCGACCGAGCGACGCCTCGTCCTGCTAAGCCCCCGCATCGCCACCGACACCTCTCTACACAAACACACCGGAACTGAAATTTGTCCCTTTCTGCGGCAAGTTCGTTTGAAATTCTTTACGTTTATTTTTTTCCCCTGGAACTAGAAATTGCGGAGTGCCGCGGGATTATATGGGGGATATACTGTTTTACCCAGTCCGGAAGAGAGGTCATATAAAAATGTAAAATTGGATTAAAAATGAAAAATGTCGATTAAATCTGGGTTTACGATCTTTAATCTTCTTTGCTTACATTTGAATTTTTATTTCCTTTTCGTATGCGTATAAAGAAAATATTATTCCAGTTTTTACTTTAAAGTATTGTGATGTTATATTTTTTGATTAGTATATGACAATTATATCATACGCAATAACTGAAACATGTAACGAGAAAAGAGAAATTATTTTATAGTAAAAAACAAGGAAATGAGAAAAAATGTTTTGAATTTAAATCGCCTTCTACAGCTTTATTAGTACTTTATTATTCTTTTTTCGGATCTCCTTTGACAAAGACAACAATACGATTCACGTTCACAAAGCCCTCATAAAAACCTCGGCTGCACAAATGTCGCTATTCAAATCCTCTTCTCGCAGTTTTAAACTCGCGGTGCGCGATAAAATTAAAAAGAAACGTCGGTAACACTTCGCCGTGCGCACTTCAGTGCTAGCTGCCAGACAGAGAAAAAGAGACAAATTTCTGCGACAAGTTTGTCGAGGAATTCTTTGCACGTTTTTTTACGTGGAAATTGCTGAGTTGCATGAAAGAGCGCGACAGGGGCAGATGATGTAGTGTTGACACTTTCGTCGGGTGAAGAATTTTGTTACAATTTGTTTCCAAGTAGATCTCGACAAAATGATTTAGTAAAGACTGGTTGTAAGCATAAAAATACTTGTTTTATCTCTGCATCTTTTTTAGTATATTTTGGTTCGGTTGTTATACTTGTTCCATAATCGTTTTGTAATCACATGTTAATATGAAAAAGAGCGCAAGAGAAGTAGAAATAATACTTGACATAAAAGTGACAGGAGATATTTGTTTGAATTTACAATAAAAATAGACTCCGCAGTTACCAATTGAAAAATAAAAACCTGATAAATTTTATTACTTAAGATTAT
This sequence comes from Laupala kohalensis, assembly GCA_002313205.1. Classification (NCBI taxonomy): domain Eukaryota; kingdom Metazoa; phylum Arthropoda; class Insecta; order Orthoptera; family Trigonidiidae; genus Laupala; species Laupala kohalensis. The sequence continues at coordinate 313,889 of NNCF01129295.1, forward strand.
ATTCGTTCAGAAACGAAACTAATATTCAATAGTGCTGTCAATACTGATTATATGTTGCTGTTGAAGCTAATGGGACAATATGAACGATGATTGGGTATTACTTCACATTGTTAAAAGTAAGAAGTAATTTATCAAGTCTTGGAAAAACTAACTTTTGTATTCTACTCGTTCATTATGCACAAAATTTCACTATTCGTATTTTCCTCCTCTTTGTTATAATTCCTTTTATCTGAGACATTTATTACATATACAAATTGACATTATAAATCATGAGACTATTTTGGGTGTCCAATTCTACTGTTTTAAAAAGAATATGCTAAATGTAAAATGGAATGGCAGTATCAAGGTGTATGCCATATCATGTTCAAAATAAAAATGTAATACAAATTGACAATTAGGGGTAATAGAAGTCGATTTCTCTTATTCGACGAAATCCAATTCCAGTACGATCGCATCCGCGATTTCCGTTCACAGAGCAACTAGAGGTCTCCTGAAGGGAGAGGACCTCCCTTCCGCACAATCAGATATCTATCATTCATGCACAGGATCTGGCCATACACGCATGTTTTCCCCTCGCCGTCACCACTCGATTCCGCCTTGGCTGCCGGAGGCTTCCCTTTCGCCCCTCGCATTTCATTGCCTGAGGGACTCCCACCTGCTCGCGCATCTTCCGCTTCCTCTGACCTGCTCCGCGTTGGAGAGAGAGGGTGAAGTGGGGGCGGGGGGTTCGTTTTTCGGCCCGCGGCGCCACGCGCTCTGACGCCTCTTCCCCCTCCCCTCGTCTGACACACACGTGGGCCACACACTCGCCGCGGTGGCTCCCGCCCGCCGTCTAATCAATAACGTTTGTTGCGTCGCTGGAGAGGAGGGCTGTTTCCTGAGTGCAGCGCATGTTTACCAAAAACGCGTTTAAAAAGCAGTGACGCTCGCCAGCGCGCTTGGACCACCCGCGGTGCGACCCACTCGCTCGTTCGTATTTCCCAATTTGCGATCGAAGGGACTCGACCGCAGCGGAGCGTGGCGGGGTGAGTGGGCAACCTGAACGAGGACGGAGGACACCGAAAGGGTGCACGAGAAGCCGGGGAGCTCGGGAACAGAACGCTGAGACAACGTATTCGAAAAAGGAACGGCACTTGGGGGCGTCAAACCCAAAAAATCGAAATAATGGATACTATTAGTCTAACGAACTTCGATAAATACTATATAGATTTTGAGATCAAGCTAAGTAGATTTTCGGACAGAATAGTTTTCAATATCAGTAGTCCTCTTCATAGAACAAAAAGCGAAAATAGAAAGTCGATAAAGAAACGGTAAGTGGAGGCGTCAAACAACAAAAAGTTATCAGTTTGAATTAATGGTCCATAGATTTTGACGTCAAACTAAATAGACTTATGGACATATTTTTCAGAGTCACTTGTCCACAGCTTCCAAGAAGGAAAAGTGATACAATTGTTTTCCAAAGAAAAAAACCCACATCTGTTGTCAGCGACGCGGTCATAAACCGATTATGGCAATAAAATCTTGATTGACAAAACCTACTCATTTACTCTGTGACTAACGCATGACTACGTCCAAAACGCTTCACAACTACCGTCTAATTTTAATTATTAGTTAGGCTTTGCGGACTGATGTTTACTACTTTAGGAAGAGGTTCGGCAGATCAACGAGGAGGGTGGCCAAGTGGCAACGTAGCTGTGAAGAGAGTAGAAGCGTGAATGTGAGCACAAAGCGGAACGATGAAGAGGCAGAAGGGAGCGAAGCCTTGATACCTGACGTCATGGGGAGGAGGCGAACACACGATGGAGACAGGATAGTGCGGATCAAGTGCGTATTCATTACAGAACGTTCCGTACACAGATACAAGTCGAACCGCTAACTAGATGGACTTCGCAAATCGAAGTACTTGTCCATACCCACAACGATCAACTCACTCCCGTGCGTCAACCGAAAGCCTTATCAATAAATGACACGAGCTTGATTAATTCGTGACAATTACTGATCAATATGATCCAGTGACGAGCGCATCCATAATTAAAAGATCATAAATCTGATTACGTATTTATCAGTGGACACCACGCGCCCTAGTGGATGTAACTCAGCCCTGTGGCTGCACACTCCAAAGGGGAAAAAGAGGTATTGACAGTTTTGATTCGTGACCCAATAAATTTTATTTGATGGCTCATGTATATTGAAACTAAGTGGCTGTTGTGAATCGGTCGTTATTAGTGTTATACATCAAAACGTATTGAAAAATTCTACAGCAATAAATAACTTCATTAATTACAAAAATATATTAGTTTACATAAGCGACATCATTTGATGCCCTGCATTATAAATATGTATCGAGTTTCACAATGCCATGGATATGATGTCCATTGGATTATTGGATAATCCAAACCATCGTAAATAATAGCAATATGATTTGTTAAAGAAAATGAAGTAATATATTTTATTACAAATTTTTTTTCTGTTTTTTTCTTCGGTGGTATATGTATTTTGTTAAAAACATGGGAATATATTTTTCAGTTTGTTCTCGACCATGAGAGACGAGATCAATTCTATTCCGCAAAATCAAGGAATATCGAAATAAACACGCATGTATTACGATATTCTTGTTTATTTGATTAATACTCTGTAACTTCAAAATTCTGTAAAAACCTGAGCACACAAGCTACTGAAAGAATTTTTTAATGAAAAGCAATTTTAAATAAAAGAATTTTTATTTCATGTTCAGCATTCATTTTCAAATATAGATGTGCTATTTATATTTCTAATTGTATTGGAGTAAAAATACATCTAACGTATTTGAGACGAATAAAGAAACTGTTGAGTAATTTTTAGACTGGAACACTAAATATAGGAATTATGAAACAAATTTTTATTAATTTTATGTTGTTCTAGGATCAATGCCTCGAAAAATTAATTCGTGTATTTGAATAACTTTGTTTATTGAAACAAAAGTTTACAATTTTTAAGACTTCGTAAAACGAAAATATAATGTAATGATCTATTTTATTTGGCAAAAATACATTCGATACAATTCTTCCTCTTAAAAATTATTGATTTATAAAACAAAAGAAAAATAATTTTGTAACTTTAATGTTGCCCCACTTTTTTCCTCCGAAGTAATGGTGTCACTTTTCGTTTTCATGTAATATTATTATCTAAATTAGAACGTTCGAAAAAGTTTATTCAAACTATTAAATTATAGGAATATGTTATGTCGACAGTCATACTACCATAAAAGAGTTCAGGTGAGATGAAGATATTATTTTAGCCTGGGAAACGAAAACACTGTAGAAATTCCCGGACATCGGCAGCATGTAAAAAGGGAAAAAGTATCGAAGTCTCTGTATCAGCGGCGAGTGAATAAACACAACATGCGAGAGCAAAGTCCAAGTATCCTGCAGCATCAAGCAAGCGACCAGCGTACGTGATTCCTCGGGGCGGTCACATTCTGCGCGTCCGCGAACGAAAACAGGGCGGTTGTCCTTTAGCTCTGAGTTCATGCCACACACCACGATTTGCTGCTGATCGTATCGCCCTCCCATTAACTTGCGTTCATTTAACCGAAATAAAAGAGAAGTGTGTTCCACCTTTGTACTGGAACTCAATCCATTTCGCTCTTTGTTAGAATAATTGAATGGAAACATTATATAAAAATAAAAAGATATATAGGGAACGTTGTGGAACTAAACGTTCATTTTTATCCTTGTGAGATTAATGTTTAAAATACCTTTCATTAATATTTGTGATATTACATTTGTACTAACTGTATGCGACATCTCTATACAATTAAGAATAACAACGGTACTTTTACCAGGCCTATAGCTAAAAATATTTTTGAGGGAGTTCAGAATTATATCCCACAATTTATTGATGTTATTTGTCATTAAAGTATTTAACATTTGTTCAATTGTTAAAATCTTGCTATTAATTAAATTAAAGAACGTAAATTAACAATATTTTATACAGGTTATTTACTTTTACAATAACTTATAAAACATTTCGGGAGAGGTTGCAAATGATACAATTTGTCAAGTGAATATACCTTCAAAGTTAAAAATAGTATGGAAGAAGCTTCTTCAATTATTTCACAAATCGGGCACACTGTAGAAGTCTTTAATATCTTCAGACATTTAAAGTGTTGGAATGCTGAAGGTATGCTGGGCCACCTCATGCAACTAACGTATGTGAACACAGCGCTTACGCACCATTGGTTACATCTCATTACTTTTCTTTCTCCGCGAGGACAACAAGTGATACGTTTTCTATCCCTTTGCTGACGTATTCCACCTCTGACATCGGTAGCTTCTCAGACCCCGTTGTATCCCCACCACCAACACTGCGTTGTGTGAGTTCATGGAAACGGTTTTATTTTCATTCGCCTGCCTTGGGGCATTCCCCGGACTCAGTGTCCGCTTCCCTCTCATGTGATGAACGCCCCAAGCAATGAGCGCGTTTGCGATTCACCCACGATGCGATGGTACAGTTCTCTTAAACAGAGTAAACACATTGGTATTACACGTATTTTTCATTTTACGTTCATGTTCATCGCTCGTGATGCAAGAGAAATAAAACGTTTTCCCTCTTGGTACTTGAACGAAGGCATTTCTTTATTGGATTTCGAAACATTGGGAATTTCTTCAATAAACATTATTTTCATTCCATTAGGATTTCCCGACCCCCCCCCCCCNTTTTGCAGACTGAGGGAAATGTTAATTTGTAAAAAGGTTGATAGAATTATAAACCAGTTGTATAGGCCATTGAATAGACGTGCTCTTACACGTTACTCAATCTTCCGTACTGTCTGAGGAAAAGAAAATATACTTGGAAAGTTATAAGAACACGAACATTCCGTCATATCATAGTTATGAATCTGCATTCGTGTTTAATGTTAAAGAAAATCATTTTACAACCACCGCCAAATGAGCCGTCAGAAACTCGAACTGTGCGTTGTTTCCGCAAAAGTGAACGGTTTATCTTAACAAGGGAGATCACCACAGGTTAATAAATAATGAAATACCATTACCTTTTATAATTTTTTTCGAGAAATTCCAAGACTTTAAGGATATTTCATCACAATTTTATGAAAGCTTTGAGAAAGTGGAGTAACTTAATATTTCTTTTTTCTATTCTAGTTTTGATGAAAGTTGGAGCGAGCGTTACTTTTGAGACATTGTGTGATATATCATATTAATACTGTAAAACCCGTAAAATGCAGATGCAATTTTGTATCTGGTGCAAATATTCGAATATATTTTTAACTTGATTTTAGTTTTTGAAAACTTTTTTCCTGTACTTGATCCACTTGCACGATAAAACTCCTGTCAAAATCTCGCGATGAAAACTTTCACTTTGACAATAACTATGTACTACGTAATTGGTTTAATTCTGAATATGAATAATACGAAGGAATAGACATACAACTAATAATTGGTTCACTTTCATAGATATTATCGGTTTATCTTTTTATTATTGTGTTTATCTTATATACAATGATAGCATGACAGTTGTACTAGTATATTGGCAAATCTATCTGGGTTACATTTGCCGTCACTGAAATAATTTATTAGTGTAAACGAAAGGTTGAGATCAAAGAAGACAAAAAAATGGGAATCTCAAAAATCCGTTAACTTAGGAGTTGTTGGAAATTGTTTCAATGAAAATAAATTGATGCTGTTTTAAACCATCTGAATTACCTATTTAAAAAGTTTCAACCAATATTTATCTTTCATTATTCAAAGTTTCATCAGTCACTGAAAATGGATACATTACAAATAAATATAGTTTTAAAATTTTAGTTCCTTTTATTAAAAAATTATCACTAGACCAGATATACATGACATAATGTTCCTCATCATCGAATATATAAATATATATTTGTGAAATCATTGAACTTCTTCAAATTTTCACTAGACACATTTTAGTGACGTAGTGCCTAGCGTACTCCCTTCTACACTTTTGGTGACTTCTCTGTGGTCGACGAAGCGGGGTTTGCAGAAGGTTTTCTCGGGATACTTCCGTTTCTCCTACCTTTTTTACCACCACACCACATCATTTTGTCGCTAAGCAGATAAGTGTACCTCTTGGTTTATGTGACATAGACAGAAGTCACAGAGTTGGTCCGAAAATCAAGGGAAAAATTCGCCCGATAATCGTTAAATTTGTTTCTTATAGGAAACGACGAGAAGTGTTTCGCGCAAAACGTCAGTTAAAAGGGACTGGTATTACGATTCGGGAGGATCTTATGAGATGTAGGCTGGAGGTTCTTCAGGCTGCCATTGCGCGATATGGGACCTCGTATGTGTGGACTGAAGATGGCATAATTGTAATAAAGAAAGGAACGACGCGCCACCGAATCCAAACTATGGCTGAGCTCTCAAAACATAACTAGCCGTGCGCTCAATTGTACTCTTTTTAACAAACCAGAGAAACTTCAATTTTCTTGTTTGTGTTTTCCTTTTACTCGTTTGTATTTTTCTTGTTACTTTTTAATTTTCGCTCTACTTCTAGTACTTTTTCTATAATTCTTTATTGAATCCTTTTTATCTATTGATCTATAACATTCCCCCCTCATCACTTACGGAAGTGAACCTTCCTTCTCACAAAATCCTCGTTAAATTTCTTTCATTTATTTTTTATCTCTTTCCGTTTTTCCCCTATAGTAATTTAACGAAGAATTTTTTTCCCTCACCTCTACTTTACTACTAACTTTTATTGATGTTAAATTACTGTTCAGCATTTATTCCCCGTCTTTTTTTTAAATCCCAATTATTATTTTCCAAAGAAAATTATTATTTATTCATCATTTTGTTATTATAGATTTTAGTAATTTGTGTGAATTGAATTAAATCTCAATATTACTGCACCACATCCTCTCTGAATGTTTCGTCGCATGTACACCCCTTAAGAATTTTCAGAAATATTTAAGTAGAACTTTTCGGCATGCGACCTGTACAACCGTTAGAAACTTCCCAAACCCCTTTCCAAGAAATTACCTCGGCTGCCACCGGTGTTTCGCAAGACAACGCCCTTCGTAATCCTTTTCCGCATACTCTATTTGTAGGGCATGTCAATGCACAATCCCTCCTGTATCATCACTCCGAAGTAATAGTACAATAGTAAACTCTTTTCGTATTTTGTTCATTTATTGTTAATTAATAAACAATTTCATTCAAAATGTCCTTAAGGTTTGTGTTGTATGAAGGTGGTACTGTTCAAAAGGTTTGCGTGTTACAAAAGATTAATATCTAGTTGTGGGTCAACTTCACCACGAATCATCTTCATCACCAACAATGGGATAGGTGAAGATGAAAGAAAATGGGAAATAATGATATTCGGTTAAAAAAGATTACAATATTTTATTGGGACACAACCAATTATAAAAAATAATTGACACAATAGTTTGCACTAAGCGTAAAGCAGTAGCAAATGTAATCTCGAAGATACTGTGTCCTTATGTTATACACCTATATTCTGTACCCCACCTACCTCTACCCCCAAAGCAAAAGTTATTTACGCAACTAAACACCAATTTATATCAGCAAAATTAAAATAATTTATTGAATTCAATATTTACGTAATACATAGAACGCTATTTATCAAATATTATAAAAGAAAACTAAAAAAAATGAATAAATTGATTGTCAAAAAAGCAGCACAAACTGCGTATGATCACGTGGAGGACAATAAACTAATTTACTCTCCGGAAGCAAGCCAGGAACCATCCCATGAATTCTGATCAACGGTCCTAACGCAGAGGCAGATTTAACATTTCAGTACACTCCTAGATAAGATAAAAAGTTAGCTATGTGTTATAATATCAATAGAATATTTTAAAAAATTGTATTAATACCAAAAAACTCACACAACTTTCTAACGCATACTTTGCCACATCTTCAACTTAGTGATTATCTCTTTCTGACAAATCTTTTTTTTTCTTTCTCTGCAAACTTCTCCTCCCACAATTGTCTGTATCCACTAAGTATTTGTGAGTTTATCTTTAACAAATCAACACCATTAACCTGAAGTCAGCGTAGAAAATCCCTTCCATATCCTCAAAAGTACTTCTAGCATTCTCCCCGCCACGCCACGCAGCCACGTTCCAAGCCGCGCATTCCCTACGCTTCACAAGCGCTTCGCCCACATCCCTCAACCCCTTGTGGGCGACCGGTGGGGTTCGGAGCCATGGGCCGCCGCCGCCGCAGCCGCCGCCGTGGTCGTGACGCTCGCTATGAGTAATGATGTGGCGAAAACGAATTTCATTTGCGCCACCACCGCCAGACTACACAAGGTTCGCACGTACTCGTGTGCTTATGTGAGGAGGAGGTTAGGACTTGCGGCGGGACAACTGCTCGATGACGGAGGAGTCAGCGATGCGGACCAAATAAAATTATCGTTAACATCGTTGTCGTTACTACACCCGCTCAGAATCCGTGTTTCCTGAAAGGGCTGCGTCGGAACCAGAGCGTATACGATTAAATAAACGCTTTAGCTGTAAACACAGCGGCGACTCTCGATAACGGGGTAACTCCATTTCCATAATTTTCCGTGCAGTAGGTTATCACCATTGAAATTAAATCTGTCTTTTCTCCTAAATATTTTTAACAATAATTAAATTAGTTTCATAACACAACTACAATTTACGACAGAATAAAATTCAAAGTATTTACTACTCAAGATTTACAACTGACTCTACGTGTAAATGTCTTTTTTTTTACAAAATACTTAATTTTAGCTCTAGCATGAGTAACAATTGAAAGAAAGAAATTATTTTTTGAAATCTAGAACAAATTTTAAAAGGTTGAAAATAATTAATCAATGTAAAAACAGCAAGAGAAAACGGAGATATGTCCAGTAATTGCTTCTTGTTTTGCGGGAATTTTCTGTTTTGGGGATCATAATTTATTTATAATGTATAGCACTTTCTATTTGTTTTAATAGTTGTGCCAAAGAAGAGGAGGGAGAATTGATCCCATTTGCACGACAAGGAAATTAATTGCGATAGTATTTTAGTATATCTTGAGCTAACAACTGTAGTACACTGTCCTCTCTGAAATGCTTTTCTAACTATAATATTAAACAATTGATGTACAGAAAGAAAAATGAGTGAAAAACTGTGTACATGATAAATAATATTTCATGTCAAGACGAAAAGGAACGCACGAGATAAAAAAGAAAGCTACACCACTTTACAATTCATATTGCGCACAAAACAGCACACGTTATTTATTAATACTGTGTTGAAGCAAGATCAAAAGTCGCCCCCACCCCACTAGAAAGCGTTGTTTGTTAATTAAAATATTTTGTCTGGAGAAAGAACGGGAAAAGAAATTTTTAGCCTAAGGCAGTTTTCCAGATTGGAACTTTGATACTGAAGAGTGCAATCGCGGTTTCGCAAATTAATTCCTTAATTCTTCTTTGAAATGGAGGAGTAAATGTTTCAAATCAAATGTTCTTCGTAACTTATTAAGTTCGTACTATAAAGAAAAGAACCCTGCTTTAGCAGAGTAGTCGATCCCAAATGCGATAAAAAATGTTTTAACTTAATCTGAAAGAGTGTGGAGGAGAAAGTGTATGTTGCTAATCGCTGAAATCAATCTTTCGGTATATTCTCTAGCATTGGTAAAATATTGAATGGGCACACACATTCACCAGTCAAGTATTATTGAGAAACCGAAAACGTATTTTTTGCTTTATCAATATTGTTATTTCAGTAGCTTAGAAACGAAAATTTTATGTTAAGAGCTGAGAGATTAAAAAGTTTTATAGAAACTCTAGTTGAAGCTATGTAATGAGAATTTATTATTAGAAAAACTGGTATTTTAAAATCCCTCTAAATATGATGAGGTGTCTCTTAAGTTATCAGTACAAAAATTGTTTGTTGAGAAAGTTTAGAAGGATAATTATTTCAAATTATTAATTTTAAATATAATTATTGTTTTATTTAAATGTTAAAACCAGTTTCTACGATATGTTGAGGCTGTTTTTAGTACTCGTAAATTCATGCACTATTACTGTTTCTATTACTATATGCCTTTTATATAGACAAAAAATATACCAATAACAAGGGTAACAGTTTATTATTATTATTATTATTAATACAATTTGGACGGATTGTGCCACCCTCGTTAATGGCCCTACTTTTATCATGACAGCGATTTCCATTCAATAACCGGTATTAAGAAGAGTGTCGCTTTTCGTTGCACGTCTCTAATCAAAATAACAGCTCACGTGAGAGTTCATTAGAAAATATTGGTAGAATAGTGGAATTTAGGATCGTTGTCTCAACACGAAGACAACCAGAACCACCCATGAATTGATCGCAAGTTTATTCTATTTACTAATCAACATATATTAGTTCTTAAAAAATATTTGAATATACCAACCCCTGTAAACTAATTACCTTAGATATATTTTCAAAAACAGAGGAACTCGCAACTATACCAGAAAGAATAATTTATAAAAAGCATATTGCCTGTCCAGTCGTAGCTTTAACAATTGTAGTTCCTTCCAGTCATTTTGGCTTGCTCTTTGTTCCTTTCAACGTCATCGTTTGCTACTAGCGGATTATTAGACCAATCTACAGGAAGAAGAGCAATTTTTCGAGCCATCGTTTTTAATATCCCACATCAGCTTGCAACTGACGAGAAGAGGTGATTGCTTCACGGCTCATGTCACCACATGGTGACGCTGCACGCAATGGACAACGGTCTCCATCCAGTGCGAGGGTATTTCGTTTCTCAGTAATTATTTAACATCGTGCCCAGTAATGAACTGCATCATACAATTTTACTGTTTATTCTTGCCTCTTGAAATTGTGTGGAAGTATTCAAATTGGCATTTCGCCACATCTGACACGCTCCTAGGTGAGATATGACACTGAGTTACATAATATAAGTTTTGTGTCGTGTCTGTCCCATAATTTAGTAACGCATAATATTATTAATACATGGTTATCGCATTTGTAAAATTTTGTTAGTTCCATAAAATTATATAAAACAATGCTTTACTGAAAACTTCAATGTCCTAATTACCAAATAACAAAACAGTTAAAGAAAACAGTTTAGTTACCCCTAATCCATAACTTTCTGCAAACAAAAACTACATCTTTCGTGTTTTGAAAATCGTTGATCTGGACGATGTGTCGATAGAAAAATATACGCAAATACCACATGTCATGGAAAACGCATTTTTTTAAACGGACAGCAGCAGAAAAGGATATTCAAAAAGCAGATGTACTTATTAGTGATTTACAAGTACCAGCAAAATAACGACGTACAGATATAATGGCTTGAACGAACGAACGAACAAAGAAAACAAAGAATGACACGAAAAAGTCCATGCGTCTGCCTTGCAGTCGACTGCCTTGCTTCGCCCCATTAGGCGCAAACACTCCCGCATACATATTCAGCACAAATCAGATAAAAAAGGAACAAAAACTCAATTCGAATACCCTAAAAAATAACACATCTCACAAAAACCAGCAGTCGAAAGGTCTCGGAACATACTGTACACAAAACTGTCGAAAAGTTCCTCTCATAACACATCCCCATCCCCATCCCTTCTGGTGGTGTGTCATCACTGGGCACCGTCGAAAGAGGGAGGGAAATCAACAAATGGAAATGAAGACCTGGCACAACTACTACACTCAGTGATACTCATAGGGAATAATTGTACGTTCTGATTATATGGTGGCAGCTGCCGAAAGACAAGAAATAGTTTAATTTATTCTTAATCTCTTTAATATGATACAAGTAATGCTAATAGTAATATTAAATAATGGCATTTACAAAAAACACATCTCTCAGCATAAATTTAAGACTGAGTACTGAAATGTCGAGTATGCGATTGCATTTTGTATAATACTCATAGGGACAGAAAATCGCGATTTAAATTTAAAAAAATAAATTTATATCACAGAATATAAAATATTAGAAGCAGAATCATTATAAAATATTCGAAACAATTATCTTCATAATTTTTTTTTTCTTTTGATATCTCTTCTCTGATACCAAAATGACGACGTGTCGCGGTACTTCTACGTACATCGAAAACAACTGGAAGTACTATGAAAATATCATTAACATTTTTACGCCCTCAAATAGGTAATTTTAAGCAAATTAATTTTACTTTCAGTTAATGAAGTTATTGTTTGGAGTGTTAATCATAATTTGAGTTTCAATAAATCTCTAAATTAGAACAATCTTAATTATTTTGTAGGAATAAATAATAGAATCAAGAGACGCATTACATAGTGTGAATTTCATTATTCGACTTCATTCGGGACGAGAGCATGGAACATATTGACTATATTTCAAGATGAACTTATCCTACGAATATTGACAATTATCACTGTCTCACTTCATTTTTAGAATTCAGAAAATAAATTTTCAGAGATATACGGACCATTCTTATGGTCTCCTCGACCAACAAACTCACAAAACATAATTGTATACTCTCATTACCTTACACATTGGAGAAGATAAATGTGTGAGCTCCTTCAACACGCATGGCGCTTTACAAGCAGTAATTTTTATACCAATCATTTCAATAATGGATAGTTGGCACCATATTCATTGGTATATGATCAATAAATTGAAAATATTTTTTGGTATAGTATGACCAATCTGTATTCTTAATAGTTAAAGCGAAAGTTTTTTTGCTGACGTGGTCAGCCTCTTTAAGCTAAGAATACAAAACAAAACAAAATTGGAGGCAGTGATAATAGTAAATATAGACAAAAGAAAAAAATTGTAAAATGAATAATAATTGGAATACAATTTTTTTAATTGTTAGTACTACCAATTTTGTTTTGTATTCTTAGCATGAAGATGCTGACTACGTCAGCGAGATAGTTTTTGCTTTTTTACTATCTATAATAAAGATTGATGATACTATACTAAAAAATATTTTTAATTTATTAAATATATTTTAGTAATATCATTTCAGTTCTAGGTCAAAAAAACGATCTACCTTTCACTTATCACTTATGACTGACACGATCGACAACACAAACGAAAGCTTTCGTTCTTTTCTGTACGTGAAGCTAACACCTCACAGAATTGGAATAAATCTAACCTCATGGTTCAAGTTCGCGTTCCATTCTCTCGCATACAGCGGGTCCACGTGTTCACATACGCTTCTCTAACTACACCCATCCTCACTCCAGTCGTCGTGGAGGATCTGTAAAGCGCACGCCGAGGACCACCCGTCCACACTAAGTACCGAGTGCGGTCTGAACGTTCATTCGCAGCATCTCGTGGGGAATTAAAAGTTTTTAATTATACGCGCATGTGAATTCTTAATCGAGTGGGGTACGCGCTTGATTAACGCGCCCGAGATGTTCTCTCTGAGATGAAGCAACGGACCGTGCTGCGTCACCACTCGCGAGGGGGTTTTCACGGTACAGTGGACAATTAACGGGAGACGACTCTCCAGGAGAAGCTTACAACTTTTTGTTTCTTTTTGTGCGTAAGTGTATTGTACTTTTATCGTACCCCAGGCAGTAAGCACTCGAATCGAAATAAATAGTTGTTTTTCTCATTTGGCCATCAAGAGAAAAGGAAATATAACAATTTTTACTTAAAAACCTGTTGAATAAATATATTAATGTATTATGATTATAAACATTTTAATATTTAAATACCATAAAATAGTTTTTGAAGGATATTGTAGAATAAGTCGCAATGATAATAAGCACAATAGAATAAACCTCAATAATAATAATAATAAAAACCCCAATAATAATAATAAATTGTGGTTGCTATTTCTTGCGTCTTGACACGTACATTTTGTACGAATATAATTTTTTAAGGAAGTAAACTTTGTAGAGTAATAAAATGGAAGATATAATTACTCGCGCCAACATCCGTGTAACTCAGGAATCAAACGAACAGTCCCGTATGTGCAACAGTTAGGCGACGACATAATACAAAATTAATTTAAAAAACACTACTTATCACTACAGAAATAATAATATTACTATAGGTAAATTAGTTCGGAAAACTAATATGACATGTCTTACGAGACAGTTGCACTCATCACAAATTTAATACAACAATTCTAATAATATAAAAAATTGTACAAAATTAGTAGTAGAAATTTAAATGTACTAATGTGTGATGTGTCATGTTGCGCTTACCACAAATTTAATATAGTTTAAAACATAAATGAGTCAAAAATGTCTTAAACATTGTAATGTCTGAATTTAAAAATTGATATCTTTTCGCAATATTAAAATTTACGCATCAGTTTGGTCAGTAAACAGCGCCCACCAAGTATAATCCAAAATATTTTTATCTCAGATCGTTACATGGGTATTAAAACGCAACTGGCATATTATTTCTCGGTAACTGAACATCAAAAACGTTTCATTTCGCTTAAATTAATTTTGGAATAAATGTTGATCACCTACCCTACCTATGAGAACGTCCATCAAGTAAAAACGAGCGTTCTGACCTAATTACGGCGAAGACATCTTTCGAGGCAGCCAACCAGACCAAGAGAGAACTAGATAAAATTCGATTAAACCAGGGGAAATATTTTGCTAACATCACTTTGCCATGATGCTCGTGTTGCCTAGCAACAGACGTGATCAGTATTGTTATCTTTTTACCATGTAAGTAAAACCAAGAGAATTACGTTATAGTCCTAAGGAGACTCAATTTCTGTTTAATCTTGGATTGGTAAACAGTTCAGACTCAACATATTCTCCCATAATTCTCTATCCGTGTGCTCTAACTGTCAAGAAACACAGAAGAAAGAAAAATTCCTTATAAGTAGTAAAATAAAACATTTGTGTGAATTATTAATTTTTAAGAACAACTTTAATATTTACTTAGTTATTTGTTAGTTGCGTAAGTCTAGGGATTCAGAGTGTTTCCTTCCAAGGACTTTTTTGCGTAAATGGAATAATCATTTTATCATATTTCACTGTTGAAGTGACAGTGAAAAAATATTTAAGTTATTTTAAAGAATGAAAATAAGTATTACTATTTCTCATTAAAATTTGAAATAGTAATACTTTCGGTTCAAAGTAAATTAAACGGATACAAGATGTAATAAATATTGTTTCTAACCACATTACAGTGAGAAAGTTCTATAGTATATTTGCCACAACTATGCACATAATAAATGTTAGTTACATGCTTCAATACGTCAAGAATATAAAAATAACTAATTTTCTTGTATACAAATTGTATAGTAGTGACAAAGAATTAGATGTTCACCGGTTCATTTCTTTAAAGCATTCCATAAAATTAATAAAATCATGTGAATATTAATATTCTGAGAAGTGAGAACTATACCATCAGGTTCAATTGTTCTCTTGTTCACACAACGTTCATTTAATTAAATTCAAATCATTTGGAGAATTAATTATTTATAGTCAATTGAAGGTAAAAATGCCGTCCAATAAATTCATAAGTCAATCATATTGATATGCAGTAATTAATTTTTATTGCACAAACACAAATCGATGACATTCTATCACATTCATTTTCATTGCACTGCGATTACCAAACATGTAACACCTTGTTATGATTATTAACTTGATGTTTACATAACAGAAATGATAAGATAACCTCATCTTAGATAGACGACGTGAAAAGTGGGTCACGATGTAATAACCTTATCTCGTTAATATATATTTAATTTGAAAAATGTTTGAATTAAGAACTCAAGTTTTTTTCGCGTTATGTATTCAAACCATTCTCTTTTTTGCCGCACAGTATTTCTTGAAATTACAAAGAAAAAAAATTACTTTAATTACATTAATCTCTGAACTTAAGACTTCATTCCGACACTAATAAGTCACGTGATTAGTGATCTAGTGCTATATTAACTATTTTGTACGATAAAATGATAACCATATTATGTTTGATGTAATTAATTTTAGCTTAAACCACTACTATTATTAATAACCAATATACTTAAATAACATTATTAAAGTTTTTGTATATATAAAATTTGTATTGTCGATTGCATTAGTTCATTACGATATATCTCTCTCTCTTTCTTATTGTGTTTATGAGGGTGTATTGGGTTAAGAGCTTTGTTTAGCTCGTTTAATTTTCAATAAACAAATATTTAAATAAATTATAAATAAATAAATAAAATATTTCTAATTTGTAGTTATGCCAACCGAATGAGTGACAACTCTTACAAGTATTGGTAATAAATCCAGAAGTACAATTAAGAGGTAAACTATTGATTTCTCCATCATATTACGTTTTTGAAATGAATGACTTGGGATGCTCGAGATCAAAAGTATCAGATTTCATGAGACCCTTCTGACTTTCCTGAGTACATGACTTGATTGGATTGGATTGATTTGCCGCATTTCCACATTATAATTTGTGATAAAAAGAACAATTTTTAATAGTTGGTTTGTTTTTATTATTCTTTTCTCCATTTTATGTCTCGCAAGAGAAAAAAACCAAAGCCTTTTTTAGATTCAGTACAATTTAACCATAAAAAGGAGAATTTGTGATAAATTATGGTGTAATTAAAATTCGAAAGAAAGGTATCATCTTAAAACAAATTAATTCCGTTATGATTGTTTGAAAATTAAAAAGATATCACTAGATAAAGACAAAACGATCATTGTGTAGATGTTATAAAAATTTCATAAAGTTATTCTAAAGTAAAATTTTGACTTTTGTCGTCAGTTTCAATAGTACAGTCAACTGAATTCAAACTATCAAGAATGAATTTGTCCAGTTCAGACTGTCCCTGCCATTTAATAGTTCGCGTGCTTTATATAAGTCTACACTTCGTAATGTATATAAAGTATGGAAGATTCTTTATCAGATAAGACAATGCAAAAGTGCGCGAAAGCCTTTAGCAATAAATCAGCTATTTTTAACCAACGCACCACATGCAAGTTTAAATGCTACCTGTCTCTTCTGAATGGATTCGTTGAACATCAGGTTTGGAGATAATAATACACCCCAATGTTAAAAATAGTGCTTGGGCTCAGTGAGGGGTTTCGCTTCACCCACTGGTCTCTCTCAATCGCGTGAAGTATTTTGGAAATAGATTGACTAACAATATTGTCAATATTGTAGAAATAACAATGAATACAAGGTTTTCAAGAATTCTTTCAGTTTGAACTTATATTCGATCTGACAAAATTTATTGTCATGTTTCAGACAAAAATTTCATAATGTAACCAGTAAGAAGAGTGCATATTGAAAAATGTACCGCATGGAAATTCCGACGAGACAAAATAACTAAGGAATCTTTCTTGTTGGGGGAAAATAATTTAAAGACATTATTCTCGTCTACAATCATACTCCAATTTAAACATTTTAAACGACTTTGTAAGTGAGCGTCAATAAAAATTCAGGCTACTTACAAGGTCGTTCAAGGTATTGAAATTGAAAATAATTTATACTTCCGTTCAAGTGATACAATAAATATATAATTGAAAAAATGTCAATTAATTCAGTTCACATTCGTACTTACAGTAAAAATAGAATTCGTGTACACATAATTGTTAGAATTAATTAGTTATCTTTCGTTAATTAATAACACGGATAAAATAGACGTAATCTGTAATCTTATTCATCACAACCGTGCAGTGTTTTAGAGAAGTCTGATCGAGTTGACGCCTCACACATTTGTGTTCTGTGGGGAAGATGATATTTTCATTACCTATAATACTCACGTCAGTGTAGAATCCTGTGATTAATACGAGGATGAAAGGGCCGGAAAGAGCCCTGACGAAGAGTCGATTCATGCACCAAGTAGAAGAGGAAGTCAGTGAGGGCAGAAGGGAAAGTGATGTGTATCACAGAAAAGCATGCCCCTCGCTTGAATACATTTCTGACCGTGTATTGTGAGTGAGTCGCATTTTTCATTAAGTAAGTAATTTACAAATAAAATATCTGCTACGACTCACCTGCCGGAAAAAAGAGAAACACAAGGTATAAAACATTGTCTACACTCCACTTTGTTCATAAAATTGGAAAATTTATGATAACTTATCTAGACATCTATTTCCAACTACCCTTTCTTCTGTCTCTTTATTGTTAAAAGTATCTTCTCCCGGTATTTCTTCTATTACTCCTCCCCTTCTACTTCTACCACTCCCATTCTACGTTGTTGTAACTTCCCAAATGTAAGATATTATATAATAAAATGTCCAGTAATTTGTAATTAATTTTTAATGTAATTTAAAATAAACCATAGTATAATGTAATCTCTACGAGTTATTTTATTCTGTATAAAATGAAGTATATCCTAACTGTATTTATATTTGTATTTTTCATATTTTTGTAATGTTTTACTTAATTTTGGTACAGTCGTTATGTAATGTTATATTAATTTTTTCTGCAAAACTCCATTTTTCCTTTCTAATGAGATTCTTTTCTAACAGGTACTACATTAGTTTATAAATCAATTTTATCTTATATTATCTTATAAATTGTTTGTTATGTTCGGTCTCAATCCGCCATCCTGATTGGGGTTTTCGCCGGGTCTCCCTCAATCGCTTAAGGTTCAATACCGGGATGGTCCTTAGCTTGTTTTCCCAGTAGTAGATATAGCTAATTCCCTCCCATTCAAACTAATTTTGTAATGATATTGTAAATATTTTTAAAGTGGTTAGGCGGAAGAGCAGATCTCGGACTGAGTTTCGCCACTAATAAAGTCATTTATTTATTTATAATCTGAAGTGAGATAAACATGAACATAATGTTTCAGCCATGAGCGCGCGCACCCTTCCTCCATGAGCCATGAGAGTTCTAAGGAGACCCATGAAGAAGAAGAAGAGATAGACGAGGAGGAGGGCGCTCCAGAACGCCCGGAGCTCCCGCTTGCCCATCGCATCGCAAACAAGGCGGCTGAGAGGTGAGAGATTTCTCTTATGTAAAAAGTATTCTGAAAACAGACAATTCGCGTTTCCTATACCACTAAGAATTCTTTCTTGGCGGATTTGTATCTTGAAGTCATGAAACTGCTATGCAAGAAACAATTAAAGATTCACCCCCATTGTGTTATAAAGAGACCACACACTCGGAAAGTTCACGTTCATGAATATAAATATTTTCTAGCGGAGGAAGTGGTATGCGGAACCAAGACGACATTCTTTCTGCTAATAGAAAGAAATTATCGTGCGGATTTTCCTTCAACAGATTGAGCGGTATGCGGAACTCAGTTACACTTAGTTGAAATATAGTTCAGTAGTTGAAACTAATAATTGAGAGAAAGTAGAGAAAGAAACTATATCACAAAATTTCTGTTCACCCCTGAGAAAACATGAAAAAGGAAAGTGAGATTTTGATGCTTTATATAATATTGATCAATGTAATAATGTCGTGTTAGACATATAAACAATAACATATATTTCACAATTAAAAAGTTCACAAAATTTTAATAAAAAATCTATAAATTGTATAAGTCTATAAACATAAACATCTTTTATAACAGTGAAAAATAAAAAGTATATTTCGACTAATCGAATAATAATAGATGCAAACATTCTTGGGTATTTGGTAAATTTGCCACTCTTTAATAAGAGCCACAAAAATTTGTCCAATCATTAAAATTTAACACGCTTAAATAAGGAAGTGTATTGGAACGTTTAAATATGAATCAACAACTATGGTAAGAAATGTTCACACACTCAATTTTAATTTGAGAGTTTAAAACGAGCACAAAAATTCGTTTCTCACGAGCTTCACTGAGCATGGACTCTTGAGCGTCTCTGAACCATTACGAATTACAACACGCACGAATATTTTAAAAATATTTCCAATTTCTTTCACTCCGCTTTATTCAAATGGCCCATTAATGTTCGCATCATCATTACCTCGTCAACAAAGTCGTGTGAGCGCGCATCTCTTTCCCAGAAGCAAAATTGCTACGCTATCATCACTAATTCCGAAACCTCCAGATCGAACACGTCGGAAGGGATAAACTAAATAACGAAACAAGCAACCAATCGAGGTGCCTCTGCTCGCTCGCAGGGCCTCGAGACGTTCGATGTCCCCCTCAGGCGATGTTCTCGCCGCTCTTCGCTGGCGAACACACGCACACTAGCCGCCACTTCGCACGCAGAGATGCGTAGGTCGGCGAACCGCAGATGCGTGAAGAGCAAGGCTGCAAACACTCGGCCCTATCAGAAACATGTTTAACTGAAGTGACGATTTGTTTGTGATTACACGAAGAACGAGATCGGACTTAAACTCACAGCGGACTCATATCTAGACCTCATGAGGTGGAAAAAACTGAACATGAGGCAAGAAGCTGGATAATTTTATTTGACTTTTAGAGAAAAAAACAGTGGATAGATAAGATTTAATTTGCGCAAGAGATAAAATGTAACTAAACCATATTTTTTAAAGAGGAGATATTAAATAAAAACACTGATATCGGCAGATAAAATAATACGATTATTTGATTTTTACATGAAATATTTCGTGCGTGATGAGACCCTTAGGACTGCTCTTTCCCTCAATCAAAAGCTGTTGAGAAATAACTGAGATGAGAAAATAACTAAGTTCGACATTTTTAAACAGTAGACGTAGCAAATGGGGAAATCTACTTAAAAATCTTTCGTTTTCCGAGTAGGGGATCGAATTGGAAAATTCCGCCCTGAATTAGAACGAGAAGATACAACCACGTTAGTGTGAATAATGAGGATCATTATTATTAATACCACGTACAAATTTAAAAGTTATAGGATATATTTTTACTTTTTTAAATTTATTATTGCATGATCATTTAAGTCAATGTCAGCAGCGGATCTAAGGCAGTGTATATACAAAACACGGATAGAAGAAATGGTAATAATGTATGTTATTTTTTACATCGATAAAATTGAGTATACAATTACAAAGCAACAGGTAAGACTCGTAAAATACGATATGTATTAAGAGACGACTCTTCGTGTGACATCCATATGCCGTGGGTTTACTTTACTAGCTCCGCAAACTATACTACGACCTGAACATACGAGTACGATATTTGCCTCCTTGTAGCGTTCGCGTACTCGCTCCTGGTTTTGGAGTGTTAACGCGGTGTGAAACTATTAAAGCAAGGAAAATTGAAGAAAAAGAGAGTAATTGCGTAAAGCAGACAATTGATTTAAGCAATGTGTAAATTAATGTTTACAATTATGAGTGCTGTCTCTCATCTGCTAGTAAAATACCTAGATAATTATACCTATGGAATATTATTTATAAAAATCTGTAATTTAAGGCAATCTTACAAAAATCATTATAAGTGTTTTCTTAAATTTCTGTTTGGAGGAAATAATTTTTAACATTTTTCGGAAGAGAGACCCCAAACTTGAACCTTCTACGCACGTCCAAAAATATGTAATCCTGTATCACCCCTGATCATTACAAATAGTTGGGAATTACAGTTCATTCTTTCAATAGAAAGATCAATTAGGTAACTTATACTTTCTCTGTGGTCAAATAAATACTGGTTTCATAATTTTTAAGATTTGCCTTCTTGATTCTGTCTCGGTATACAATATGGGACAATGCTATAGTTCACGAAGAGAAAAGGGCAGAGTACAATGTTAACACGTTCACTGAGAACCTGAGATTATTTTCCAGTCAAAGAAACGTTCTAATGAATACGTGAGAATTGAACATGGTTAGAGCTATTTACTTCGCATTAGGAGTAACTAGAAAGTAGAAAGTTTAACCAAGAAGCTTAGTTTCATCAGAGAAAACGTGAGTATTCAGAAAACAACACCAACTAATAACTGATGAATTAAATGCAAAAATAAATTTGATGGTTTTGCCGATAACGTTCAATTTAATGTAACTGTTTCGTGTGCATGAACACAATACATTGCAATGTAAAATTCGAAACTTTACAAAACTTAACGGCTAGTTGACAGTGCATATAATTGTTTTATTTAATAAATTATTCCGTGACTCATTTTTTAAATTCCAAATTGTGTAAACATGTTTTTAAAGATGTAATTTTTACATCTGTGGTATTAGCTATGTGAAAGCAAATATCAAAAAAGTTATTAATGAATTTCATAGAAAATTCCCAAATTATTTGAAATTAAAATTTAGATAAATTTTAATAAAATGTAAGAACTATATTATTGTAGGTTATTAATATTTTTTGTAATTATGTATGACAGAGTAAAATAAGTTGTGTGCATATAATATTACCTCCCTTTCCAATGAAATATTGAAATCCGACCTCTGGATAAAAACAATTATGGCACCTCCTTAGCTAAAAACTGACTTAGAAGATTCCAATTCTTTGAATATGTACTGTGACTCGTGAATAATGAATAATTTGGACTGTCCTTTCAATTTGACTTGCTTGAGGTAAACTCTTTACCCAACACGATCTGATCGAGTAAAAAAGTATTAAATTTGTGTTGTTCTAAAAGAAAGCATTTGTCCCTATATTTGATTAAATTTAATAGTCTTACTACTAATTATTTGCCTTCATAAGATAGTATGTATTAACGTAGGAAATATATCGCCAACAAGACTTTATTTGTTTGACACGTATCAATAGATTAATAAATCCGCTCTAGTTAAAAAATTTACTTCGAATCTTTTAAGACGATAGAGCAAAATGAGATTGTGGGACAAATGTGTAATCAAGTGAATACACATTCTTTCCCTCACCAAAACATCTCTACGCTGCATCGACTCCCCTCCCCCGCCATCACGCACACACTCCGACTGATACAATCAAGAATCTTGGTTTATTTGTTTTCTCCCCACTCACGTTTTGTTCCGTTCGCCACTTCAGCGAACGCGGTAGCATGATTAATCAATCAAGTGATTAATCAAATAGGTGCCCTTACAAATGCTTCTTCCAAATAAACCGCCCGCAAGCGCTGGCTATCTCATCCCACTGTAGTTGCTGCAGCGTCTATGTCCTTCACCTGTTCTCATTAGTCTCCTGCCAACCACCCTCAGCATGATTGTATAACATTCAAGTGAAGATAATGGGGTAATCTTATGTGTGTATTCAGTAGTCAAGTGACTAGGATAAGTGGAGAACGTCAAAAAGTGAGATAGGAATGTTGAGGAATATGTATTCACGCTCTAGAGTGTGGTTTAAAATACTTTATCTCCATTTTTACTTCCTTATCACATTATATATTATAAAAGCTTTTTCTAAATGTTGCTCTCATCAACTCTGAATGATAAGAGTGGTCTTGTAATGAAAGTTGTTTGTTTGTTAAATGGGAGGTCTTGCGAGAAAAATACTTGATGCGGTGGTAATATCCCAGTGCTTTCGTCTCTGGGTGGGGGGTAATTCAAAGCCCAGTTGAAGTAATAAAACTGCCATGATAGGCAAAGCGGGTTGTGGCAGGTTCCTTGTGGTACTCCATGCCCCTTCGCTTGATAAACACAACCTCCCCTTAATTCATTGATCCTTTCACATCCTTTACCGTAGAAATACTCAGAACGTGAGAGGGTAATAGCGATAATCGTCCATTGATAGCTGTTTTTTTTTAAAAGTTGTTCGAAATAATAAAAAAAGACGTCACAGCAATGTCTGGTCACCTTCTTGAATTGAGTTGCGCAAGACGACCATATCGTTCAAACTTTCCTGTGGTTTCATACGTCAATCCCGTATTCATAAATGTAGAACGACCTAAATTTACGGGTCTCGTATTGTCCGCGAAGCTTTCTCCTCCTCTTAGAAGTCCCCTAGACTCCTGATAAATGTCGAAAGTCAGGACAAAAAATAGAGGCATTGTTAAATCTGGGGAAATGTGAACCACAAACCTCCGCCCAGAAAGATGGTTTTCTGGGATATATTGGTCTCGTACAGAACATTTTTCATCGCCTCAAAAAAAAAAAAGCTTAAAATTAGAATATGTGACCGCGTGTCAGTGGAAATAATAACAAAAAATTATCATTTAACATATTTAACGTTATTTCACACAACATGACAAACTAAGATAGAGTAATCGAACAAGTAGTTCGAACTAGAATTTACCATTTGAAAAAAGAATTGCACAACTTAAAATTTCATTATTAATACCCACTGTCATTGAAACAATTCACACGAAAAGTCTCATTAATCATGAAAGCATTCGTATCAGTTTTATCATCATTAAGAACAAACATCATTTAGCTTAAGATACATGAATTATCTGAAAAAGTATATCTTATATATAAAGGAGAGTGTTTGTATGTATGTATGTATGTATGTAATTTGTTTACTTTTTTGCTGTCATAGAAACACAACA